>BJCO01722156.1:0-10927 GCA_018326465.1 Flaveria floridana | reverse complement strand
TATATATATATATATAAATCGTAATAGGTTAGTCACGTAGTA
This sequence comes from Flaveria floridana, assembly GCA_018326465.1. NCBI lineage: Eukaryota > Viridiplantae > Streptophyta > Magnoliopsida > Asterales > Asteraceae > Flaveria > Flaveria floridana. Next base: position 10,885 of record BJCO01722156.1, on the reverse strand, counting down.
GTTAACACATAAAAAAATCTTAAAGTTTATCTAACCTTAATTTTTAGGGTTGTCACATTATTTAAAACATTGTAATGTTACGTTAATTAATGGAAATGAAATTTAATCTTAATTTATTGTGTAAGGCCCCGTTCCCGGACATCTCACAGTTGGACTATCATTGCACATAACACATAAATATACATTTATTTAAAAAATCACAGCGGAATTTCTTAAAACCATTTCATATAATTTTAATTGCTTTTGCAAAATAATACAACATTGTTACATTACAAAACATCACTTGTTGCATTACATCACAAAAACATTATCGCAATATAAAATGGATGCCATCCAAAAATAAGCCAAGTAGCTGCCCCGTGCCATCCTCAGCAACTCTTACCTGCCAACTAGAAAATACATAAAAGTCAGCGTTGTTGAGTGAGTTCTAGTTTTATAAAAATATAACACACTTTATTTTCGTTAAAACCCTTCTTTGCTTTCATACGCGATCATGCATCATACGTACAAATAGATAATATCGTTTTTATCTTTCATTATCAGTCGTTATCTTTCATCATCATATTCATACTTTCATTCAATTTCATTTACATTCTCTTTCGTATACATTCTTTCGTTTCGTACGTTTCACTATCTCTTATTTTCATTCTCATACATTCGTACCTTACTTTTCATCATTCTTTACTTTCATACTTTCTTTTCATACGTTACGTCATCCTTTTACTTTCATACGGATCGATGAACAATACCCCGAACATTATGCACGAAGCTGATGTTGGGTCTGTGGTAATTAAATCACAAACATTATGCATGAAGCTGACCCAGTCACCTAGGGCAAGTCATCTCTCCCTTTCATTCAGACCAATTGGCAATACCCCCAAAAACATTATGCACGAAGCTGATGTTCGGCCTGTGGTAATTAACTCATGAACATTGTGCACGAAGCTAACCCAGTCACTTAGGGCATACCATAAAGGTCTTGTCAATCTTAATGATTGACCCTGCATGCATCCTTCGGGTTATTAAAACCGCACACAGTTGAGCTAACGATAACATGGTCGTGCACCTCCTTTCTATTTGCTTGCAAGCCATTCTTTCATTCATTACGTTTTACTTCTCATCTTTGTTATTTTTTACTTCGTTACGATATTCTTTACGTTCTTTCATACATTTGTTATACTACGTAAAGTAATAACATAATATTTAATGTATTTTATAATATAATATAAATACGTTTAAATACCATTAAAAGTTAACACATTATGCATACCAGACATCAATCATACATACTATAACCCTAGACCATCACATAATCATACTTAAAATGGGTAACTATAGCCCATGGGTCAATCAGGGTCAAACCCTACAATTCTGGTTTTTTCTAAAAATTCAGAATGTTTTCTAAATGTTTGGGCGCATGAAGACTATTTGGGTGTTCCACCCTGTTTGGGTGTTTTATCACTATGTAGGCGCCTGAGCTTACACTTAATCATTAACACTTAGGCGCATGGGCCTTATGGGCGCATGGACACTATTCAGGCGCATGGGCACTTAAGCGTTCGGGTACTATTTAGGCGCATGGATTTTTGGCATCTGGGAACACTTGGGTAGTTTTGACCGTTGGGCGCATGGGCCACTATTTAGGCGCATGGGCAACCAACTCATCCTAATCAACACAATCTCAGTCCCAAATTCAGATCTATCATGTTCTAAGCCCAGCTCTTACACTCTAAGCAACCAAAACACATTCATAACATAATCATAACATCATATTCACCCAAAACATACACCACCCACATACACATTCGTATAAACATACGGGTATACATACCCATTTTATAAAAACATATTTACATGCATTTCCAGCCCCAAAATCAGTTAAAACATGTAAAAAGTGGGGTTCTAGAACTCACCTTATGCAACTTTGAGTGTGTCTTCCTTCAAACTCGTATGCAATGAGTTCAAACACCTAAAACCCACCAAAACACACACAGAAACGTACATACACATACATAAGCATAAGACCGAGACTAAAACCCAATAAGAACACCTGAAACAACAGATTCTTACCTTAAATTCGAATTCTTCTTCTTCTTCTCTCTAGAAAACACGAACTCTCTGCTCTTTCTCTCTCAAAATTCCAAAAGCAGAAATGTAAAAAGTAACATGGCATGGGCGGCCATGTCGCTTTTGTATAAAATTATATTATATTTTGTACTTCGGGTATATTTAACCCCTCAACTTGAGTTAAATTACGTTTCCTCCTTTTTATTCTTCGTTTACATCTTTTAAAATATTCGAGTGTCACATATTGTCACTTTAATCCTATGATGTCTTTGAACAATCTATGACTTCTCGTGCCCCAATGTTTCCGCCATCGGTTGGGGTGTGACAACTACGATAACATAAATATATTTACACCCCTCACATATATGAACTCATAAATACATAGAAGAAGATTTTTTTTATACATCCCACATCTCACACTATATGGCGCTCCTATCCACATGTGTTGACGATAAACACGACATATAAAACCAACCTATACAAAATGCCATTTATTGAAATGGTCGGTGTGACATCAACCGTCAAATCATTTTCTGTTGCTCATGCAATTATTGATCATGAGAGTGAGATCAGTTTGAGATGAGTGTTAGAACAACTGAGGGAAAATTTGAAGTACAAGTGTATAGAACCTTATGTTATATTTACTAACAGATGACATATATCAGAAAATATCATTAAACATGGCAAGGATAGGTTTTCAATTGATGATTGGAGTGATTTTAAGCATCTATGGTCGGTACTGATTAACTCTGTCACGGCTGACATACACGCGTACAATTATAACCATCTTTTCCGGAGATTGGAATCCAAACTTTCAAGTAAGTTTCTTACTGTTATCTTATTTATATTTTTACAAGCTAAATAATATACTGTTATTTTAATTAAGAGTTTTGACGTGCTTGAAAAATAACTGGTTGGACCCTTATAAAGAGAGGTTTGTATCTGCGTGGATAGATAGAGATCGTAACTTCAGTCAACACATAACAATCCAAGTGACAACCAACATTCTTTGCTAAAAAGTTAACTCAAAGCAAATAATAGTACTCTGGATAGATTTATTCTATTTATCAATAATATTCTAGTTACATAGTAAATTACTATGAAAGAACGTTTTAACAAAAGCAAAATCACGTTTATAGTTCAACACAATCATAAAGTGCTTCGATTGTTACGAGGTAAAGTTTCAATTATGATTTTTTATCTTTTAGTTAGTGAAATTAATAGGATTAATCATCTAGTGACATCCAAAGCAACTAGTGACATCCAAAGCATCGTGTGGAAGTCATCTTTCATGATAAAGGTTAAAATTAAATACATATTCACCTATTTGAAAGTAATTATTTAATCTACGGGCTTATGGGAGACCATAACTCGTAAAAAGATGATGCCTACTTGATGCTTTGGATGTCACTAGATGATGAATCCTACTGATCTCACCAACTAAAAGATTCAAAGCTGTAGTAGAAACTTTACCTCGTTATAATTGAAACACTTTATGATTGTGTTAAACCATAAGCGTGATTTTGCTTTTGATAAAACTTTCTTTTATAGTAATTTCTTATGTAACTAAATTATTCTTGATAAATAGAATAAATCTATCCAGGGTACTATTACTTGGTTTGAGTTAACTTTTTAGCAAAAAATGTTGGCTCTCCACTTGGTTGGTTGTGTGTCGACTAAAGTTACGGTCTCTTTCTATTCATGTGGACACGCAAACCTCTTTTTATAAGGATCCAACCAGTTACTTTTTAGGTGCATCAGAACTCCTAATTAAAATAATATTATATTATTTAGACTATAAAAATATATAAATAAGAAAACAGGAGTAAGCTTACTTGAATGTTTGGATTCCAATCTCTGGTAAAGGTGGTTATAATTGTACATGTATATGTTAGGCATGATAGAGTTAATCAGGACTGACCACACCCCAATCATTATTTAGAAGGCTCATCTTGTAATGTTTAATAATATTTTTTTAATATATGTCATCTACAAAATAGTCGCATGGCATTCGAAAAAACTTTTTCACATGTTTTCATCAGAGCAAGGTCTCTGTCGGTAAGTATAATATGGAGTTCTATACACTTCTGATTTAAAGATTCTCTCAGTTGTTCTAACACCCATCTCAAATTGATCTCACACTCATGATTACTAAATGCATGAGCAACAAAAAATAACTTAAGGGTTGATGTCACACCGACCATTTGAACAAATGGCATTTTATACAGGTTAGTTTTATACGTCGTGTCTATCATCAACACATATGGGTATGTGCACCATAAAGTGTGAGATATGCGATGTATAAAAAAACTTCATCTATGATATTTGTGGGTTCATATATATGAGAAGTGTAAATATATTTATGTTGTTGTAGTATAGAAAAAACTTGTAATGGGGTTTTGATGATTTAGCTTGACTTTTTGATTTTCGTGTGGACATTATGCATAGTTTTAAGGCCTGACACGTTGTTAGGATTCCGTTCCCTTAATGTGCTAGTGAGTGTGAAAGGTGTATATATTTTTATAAGGATTTTTCGCATTGATTCAGTTTTAAATGGTTTTTACTTATACTAAATTACACACACAAAAGACAAGTGTATCTATCATATGGTAATATAGTGTTAGTAAGAATCGAGTATCAATCCGTGGACACACCGAGCCCACTCAGCAATCTTAATAATTGATTATCATAGTGGGTTTTATTTTGGAAAAATGATAAGATGCATTGATGTAACCAAATTTTTAGAATTTAAAAACAATAATTAAAATAAAAGTAAAAGTAAAGTTGAGACTTTTGGTTTTTAAAATAGTGAAATAAAAATATCATCCTAATTAGATTACACTTATGTAACTGTGATAAATATCATGGTGTGATTAAAGATATAAGTTTAAGTAGTTATGTTAATGTTTATAAATGTGATCCAATACATGTTTCTCGTCTGCCATCTCTATAGTGACAAGGACACCAACATCGAGTAACTTACAATGTTGATCAATCCAAGCCACTAGTAATGGAGGTAGATCTCATACATACAATTTCTGCAAACATAACTTAATGTTAGAAAGAGGGTTGATTAAGTTCCTTTTTAGCATACCATTAATTTTATAAAATCATAACAATTACTGTAAATTTCTCAGACTAATAAAAAGGAACCCATAACTCATCAGAAAACTAAAGTTATATGATTTCTAATAACCATTTTTAGTTCATTAGCCATAAATTTGTTATGAAGACCGGTTTTGTAAATAAAAGCTAGTTCATACGTTTTTCAACCTTGTATGACATTCACAATTACAAACCACAAGTTTATAACTTGTCGTTTAAATATAGATGCTACCCATCAAAAGCTTATCCAAGATTACCATAACATTAACATAACATAAGTCACACCATTAGTTCATCAAAAAATACATAAGTTTCATTTAATTAGGATGATAATGAGAGTTTAGCTCATAATGAACTTGAACATAATAACAAACAACATAAAAGATAGATATGGAATCATCGATAAAATTGAACCATCAAACCGGTGATCCATAATTGATGATATTTAGACAATCCGAGCTTCCTCCAAGTGTTGTATGCACCTCTCGAGCCTCCTAAAGGTCTTCAAGACTTAATTTCCGAGAGAATTCAGCAAGGTAACCCTTCCACCAAAAGCTCCTACAAATGATTAACTTAGGGCTCTACTTATAGGTTTTCTAGAATGTTTAAACATGGCCCTGTGCCTAAAAGGCATGACCCCGTGCTAGTACAATACTTACAAAAGTTGGTCAGTTCGTACGTGTAGATTGTGTCGGGCACGATCACGTGACTCATGGGGCGCGACCCCTTGATTGGTGTGGGGCACGGCCCCGTGACTCATGGGGCATAGCCACGTGATCACTTTTGGGGGACAGTACTTTTTGTTTAGTTAGATGTCAAATCACGAGGGTGTGCCAATTTAAGCACGGGGTGTGTTTAAGGCAAGTCATGGGGTCGTGCTTAATGAGGCATGTCCCCATGCTTGGATTTCAATGCTTGGTTTTCTTTAAATTATTTCTAAGTATGCTTGTTTTGTTCATCTTGCCCTTCTAAACACCTAAAAACATAATTTAACATTTTCAAGTTTATTTTCATCATTTTAAGGAAGGTATTAAGGAATAATTAATTTACTTTTGATAGGTTTTCTATGTATAATTTAGAGTACATCAAACATCCCATACTTGAACTTTGCTTGTGCTCAAGCAAAATCACTTAAAATGATAATTCCAACAAAAACCAAATAAATCATATGATAAATGTGTTTTAAGAAATACATATGTAAACTTATTCTACATAAATGTAAACATTTTAAGCATGTGTAGAATGATATCCTAGCAAGAAATAGATTAGTTAGAAAGGATTATTAATATGTAAAAATCCACACTTCTCATAAGGTGCACTCCCACTCGGCTTAATATATGGAGTCATAATCAAGGTTAAGTATGACTAATACGCTCAATTCCCTTTATGAATACGTATGAAATCATATGATTATTAAAGGATCAAATCTCCACATATTTAGATATTTACTTGAATAAATCATTAGGTCTTTCATTGGTTGTAACTTGGCTCGGGCTCGAGTATGGATTATTTGAAAAAAGTGGATAAATGCGAAAGAAGACAGTCTTAGCCTATTTTTCTAACATGAACTACAAGGAAAGTAATAAAAGGTTCCTTATACAATACTTCAAGCTAGAAGGGATATGCTAACTTAAGGACCTGTTTAAGGTCAGATTGTCAAGACCGTATTTTTCTTTCAAAAACATTAATTCGTCTTTTACCCGAAGATACACGAAACTCTCCTTTCGTAAGGATTGTTCAGCTTGAAGCCTAATAGCACCCAATCGAATAAGCTCCGTATATGCATATTAGGACTCGGTTTGTTTCTATTTTCATTTTCCATCGTGGGACCAGTTCCCACAGTTTGGGCCTCTTTCGTATCTTTTCGTCCACCTCTTTATAGAGCTTTTTGAACTTCCACAAGATGGCGGAACTTGCTTCTTTTTTCACCATTTCTTTCTTTCATCGGACGTAAGTTTGAAAATTTATTCATGGATTTCCGGGGGAAGTCCCGGTTTTTGCGTGTTGAAGACAACAAAACAAATTAAAATCAAAATAATGCATTCTAGTTCTTTTAGGTTTGCCGGTAAAACCCCAAAATTTTCTTCTCTTTTTTTATACATATACAATCCAAAAACGTGTCTTTAAAATTGCACAAATGCAAAAATTGTTTAAGGCTAAAAAATTAACTCATATACGGATGAGATTGGGTAAAAGTGTTTTATTTTACATTATTAATACTAATTCATGGTTTTTAAGGATAACAAAAAATATATTTTTTAAGTTTATTTAGATTTCACTTATTTACTTATTTATTTCCCAAAAACGTATAATTATAACTTTGTTTATCAAAAATTGATTAAAGTTTTGGTGTTTTGTCACAAAAATTTAAGATTAAATGATTTTTATAAAAATTCAATTTGGATCATTTTTAGCAAAGTATCAAGTGTGTAAAATATTCCGTAAACTCATCACCCACTTAAAATTTACATTGTACTCAATGTGATTAACAATTTAAAATATAGAATGGTAATGAGATAACTCCCTAAAAAATAATAAATTGAACACTTGTGGTCGATAACCATAGCCTCCTTTAATTGTAAGAATACTCGAGATCACCTGAAATATCATCAATTTATTGAAAATATTAAAATCCTAAGCACACAAAATAAAATAAAATGACATAAATTAAAAGGATAGCTTGGCATGAAACAGTTGTGCCCTGAACCCCGAAAGTGATACAGTTTTGAAGGGTTTTGTGGTGGGATATCCCCCCACTCGTGATACATCCGGTTTCTAATGTATGTGACGTCGTTGCTCAAATCGTCAACTCGAGAATGTAGATTTTTGACTCGGTTGAATGTTTGTTATGCATATTCAAAGATTGTCAGGCATGGTTGCTAGTGGTCTTGATCGCCTCATAAAGGTCTAACATACTCAGGAATTCACCGGTGTGCGAACTGGAAGCCCTGGCATCTTCATGTTGTGCCGGCATAATAAGGTCCATAATGATTTACTCGAGATCCGTCGGATCCCAGATTTGTCCCTTTTTGTCCATAAACCTCGACTGTCCAATTGGTAGGTTCATGATCATGTACATGCATGTACAGATACTTAAGTCTAGCAATCCTTGCATCACTACTTTAGTTCCCTCTGTGTTACATGCATAGCTCTTGTACAAGTTCAGAATCCAGCTTCCTCCAAACATCAGCGTTGGAGCATCTAAAGTTGCATTCATGTCAAACAAATTACAGAACAAATATCCAATATTGCATGGTAGATGATTCACCATACAATATAAAATAAACAAGTCTCTTAAACTAACAACTCACTCGCTTTGACCACGTGCAGTTATCGAATGGCTAATGAGATGGTGCACGTATCATAGCAGCGAGTCCCATATCTGACTGTTTTATGTTTTACTTGAGTTAAACAACCCCCCCCCGTTCATATTTTTTCCCATAATGTCTTTTGTATAGCACCACTTTTCGTTTCTTTACTTTCCTCATCCGAAAATGTATGATATGGTGGAATTCCTTATATCACCTCCTCTTCTATTTCTTGTTCCGTATAGATTCCTAAATAAACTCCGAACAAGGCGAATGATGTTTTTCACCAACTTCCACCATGTCTAAATGAAACTGCATGATCATCCCACAGGTCAGATTCTTTCATGCTGAATCTAAAAGATGCTAAAAGTTCAAGAGTTAGTTCATAAATAGAAGATCTATTTTGCGAAAAGAGATGTTTCCACTGAATACTCAACAAATCATTGTCTTTATAATTGTCCAACGGCCGCCAAGGTGTCTTCATCAGCTTGTAGACGTGATTTTTCAGCTCTTTGTAATAGTCTTTGTAACACCACCTTTCATGGCTCCCGTTAAATTGTAAATAAGGATGATTCATGTTCCTAAAATTATAAATAAATAAGTTAAACTTATACAAAATGACTTTTTGGAATTGTTTCATTATGACCGTAAACATGCACAAGTTTGATGAGATATTATCCCATATTTGTTTGATTTATGTTAAAACAGTTCAAATTTTGATTTTCAAGAAAAAACTGCTAAACATGGCGGTGTGCCTCGTGAAACATGAGGTTGTGGTCAACATTTTGAGGTATAAAATTTTGACTCGAGCACACGTGGTTTTGTTTCTAAATCTTGATTAACTATGAGTTTAACATTTTCTTGCTTGATTCAGGTGAATGTTGCGGTTGAGGTTCGGGCATCGATTGAGACGAGAAGACGTGCGGTCTTGATTGCGATTCGGTCTCGGGTATAAATTGAGAAGGGTAAAAGAAGTCCGGTCTTAGTTGTGGGGTTACGGGAAGAGATCGGTAAACGATGTCATTCGTGCTTGCGTTGTAGTAATACGGATTTTTGGGGTCATTTATGGCAGTATATTTACGTATAGTGGGTTGTTTGGGTCGAACGTGTTCATCGTGGGGATGTTTTGGTTTTTTGGGTCGAACATGTTCATCCCAGGGATGTTTTGGTTGGTTGGGTTCATGATTGAGATGTAAATAATGTTTATGTTTTCATATGAGTTTTGTGGTTTTTATAAGCTAAAAAATTCATATATTATAGGACCATCGAAATTTTCATATAAATTTGTTTCAAAAATTATTTATCATGTAGATATACATCAGTAATTTAATTCATATATCATGAATTTAAACCATATATAATATATCACTAATTTAAATTATATATATCATCAATTTAAACAATATAGTCAACAACCTACACCATATATATCCTGTGATTTTTTTTCTTCAAAAGTTGGTCTCATATATTTAAAAATATAATATATCATCAATTTAAACCATATATATCATGAATTTAAACCATATATAATATATCACTAATTTAAACCATATATATCATTAATTTAAACAATATATTCAGCAACCTAGACCATATCATCAATTTAAAAATATAATATCTCATCAATTTAAAAACATATATAGAGAGAAATAACTATATCTAATTTTTTATAAATAATAATTAACTAATATAAATAATAATTAGTTACATTAAATGATAAGACATGATTAGATAATATAAAGCATTTAATCATAATAATCGTCACTAAACTCATTATAGTTGGTCTCGTCATCGTTGCCCTCATCACCTTTGTCTCCAATGTTACAATTGTTCCATAGATGTTCTACTAAGTCCGCTCGAAGATTAGCATGTGTGTCCTAATTTTTTATTTTCCTTAGGTTTGCTCGTTTCTCTTCGATGGTTAGTAGTGCGGTAACTGGTTGGATATCGTCGTCATCATATTCTTGGCAAATCGCCTTCCATGAATCCTCTAATATCATATTATGTAAAATTAAACAAGCATACATAATGTTCCTTAATCTTTCTTTCTTCCATATCCTTGTCGGTTGGGCAATGATGCTCCATCTTTTCTTCAATAGCCCGAACGCTCGTTCAATATTCTTTCTTGCTGATTCTCGCTTTCTCTTAAAGTATATTCGTTTTTCCTCGCTAGGGCATGAAAATGCTTTCACCAATGTAGCCCACTCGGGATAAATACCGTCGGCAAGATAGTAACCGTACTTGTACTCCACATCATTTGCATAGAATGAAGATACAGGTTGTAAGGCCCCGTTCCCGGGCACCTCACATTTGGTCATTCATCGCACATAAAACATTTTAAAACGTACATTTATTTTGCAGCGGAATTTAAAACTTTCATTAATAACTAAAAACATGTCATTTCA
>BJCO01722139.1:0-13421 GCA_018326465.1 Flaveria floridana | reverse complement strand
TTACAAAAAGGATAAAGTACATAAAGTGGAAAGTTACAGACTCAAGACCTCAATGTACAGTTACCAAAAGCATGGACCTTTTCACCAACGCATGTAAAGTTGGTGTCTTATCAGAGTTGTAGCGGAAAGGGGTCCAACTTTAGGTAAAAGGTACATCAGATAAAGCATGTGATCAAAAAGTCTTTGGAAGAAATCTATCTTCAATAGTTGGCTTTAGAAGACTTTGTCTTTGAAACTTCGGAAAACTTCATCTTTGGCTTCGGAAGATATTGGTCTTGGCTTCAGAAGATTTCACACTTAGAGTAATTTCTAAGGCAGTGTGTGAAACTTTCAAAGCATTCCACTTCAGTACACTTGTGCATGCATGCAGGAGAGACTTTGGGTGTTTGGGTTGCATCAGCCTTACAAATAAACCTTACATAATGCTTGATAAGATGCTTGTGGGTTGCTTGTATGATTCTACTTTAGCCAGTGGAGTTTGTATACATAGCCTGATAATGTGAATTTATAATGTGCTTACTCTGTTACTATCTGTTTACCATGGTTGTATCTGCTTGATGCAATAGTCAATATCAGTATATTTTAAATTTTAAATATTGTTATGTTCATGAACTCACAAGCTTTATGCTGAGTCCTAAATGTTTTCTTTTTAGGCACACATCCTAGGTGCTAAATGATTGCAGTACGTGGAGATTACAGGCTATCTTATGAGAAAATAGAGGTCTAGAGCAGTAATTGAAGATTTGGATCTCTAGTGAAATTGATGTAATGTATTATCTAGTATGCCAATGTATAGTATGCTATGATGTTAATCAATGTTAGACTTCCATTATGAATTTAGATTACTATGTGTTTTGTATATCTGATGCAAATCCCTAGAGTATGCCTTGGGAGGTGGGTGTTATAAGATTGGAAGATATTTCAACCACCATAAAATAAATGAAGATAATTTAGAGGTTGAAGACTATCTCACCATGGATACACTTAAATTTATTAACCCTACAAGATTCATGGCAATATAGATTGCTGCAAGCCTAATATTGGGAGAACTTTATCATCACATTTGCTTGCATGAAGATGAATTTGAAGCTCACAACAAGCTTCAAGAGCTCAAAAGAGAATGAATAAACATCTTTGACAAGGATGAAAGTCACAAAGAATTTAATTAAGGTGTTTGGTTATTTGTTGGAACTTATCCTAAAACTTTAAACTAGATTGAACAAGAAAGGTACAAGAGGATGCTTAATAAAGCTAAGAAAAGGACTCCAATGTCTTGTAAGTCTATTTTTCATCAAAAAATTTAAGAGAGTCTCATACCACTTCCTAAGTACTTGATGTAAGCCATAAAGGGACTTAGTAAGCTTGTACGTATATTTAGGAAACTTTAGATCTTTAAAATCCCGAGGCTGGAAAAAATACACTTTTTCATCTATTACTTCATACAAGAATGCGATTTCTACATCTATTTGGAAGACTATGAAGTTTCTCGAAGCAACAATTCCTAGAAATATCCTTATTGCTTTAATTCTTGCTACAAAAATAAATACTTCATCATATCAACACCTTCCTCTTGTGTGTATATAACACTACTGAAATCTAGATGCAAAGCATCTGCTAGACAACGGGGTTTTGGGAGAGCAGCCCTTGGTGGGATCCAAGGGGCAAAGCGCCCTGGCTGGCTAGAGAGTTAGTGTAATTAGGAAAAATAAAAAAAATCAAAATTTGGGAAAGTAAGGCCAATGAGGCTTGTATCTGATAGTGGATGAAGGGCGCATCTGATAGTGGATGAGGGGTGCATCGACAAGGCTAAGGTAACTATAAAGAGACAACATGTGGATGCTGACTAATAGGCAGGTGTTAGACACGTGGACACCGATATGGGCTACATTGGCTTTTGATGCGGTCCACATGGCCAAAATAGGCTCGAGGGTAATGCATGTGCGACACAGGTCACACATGCAGGAGTGACACCTGATGCGAGACGCATCGACTAGCGACCCTTACCTATAAAAGGGTGAGTCTCAGCTCATTTTTTCATTCCCACACCTAAATTTTCACAACACCTAAATTTGATTTGTGTGCCGAGCTCTTCCTCTACTCATTCCCAACCCGATGGTCAATAACCAAAGATTCGAAGCTACGTGAAGTTTCTACAGACGATTCTAGCTTAGTAGCTGAAGTGCTACTTAAGCCTCTAAAAAACTAACCAGAGAACTTAGACATGACTCAACTTAAGTTATAGTTAACTTTTCACAACAAACTCATGAATCCTAAAGATTCACCATTACCTTAAAAACCGGCATGACTTATAGTTAACTTATTAATGTATGCAGGTGAATTGCAACAAAAGCATCAGACTAAGATTGTAAACATGGTCTGGTTAGAAATGATGCACATGTTATACGTAGGACCATAAAAAGGGTACTAGGCCTAAGTATCACTGGTAGGTTTGATGCCTAAAGGATTACGACTCTCTAGGCCTTGACGGTCTCACGAGTGTCTCGATAACAAACTATTACTAGGATGAAACTAGCATGATTAATCTTAAATTAATATGCTCATGCTTGATTACAAAAATAATTTGGGTATGATGAATATTATTCATCAACATATCATTGATATTGAATTTTAAACTTTTGGGGTGTATCTAACATCAATATTTCAGTTGTATAAGCTGGAAGTAGAGATGGACGCATCTCTAGTTTTTAAATCATGTGGCTTGTAAATGTGAACATGATCATTGTATAACAATGTCATGATCAAAGTATGATTCAGTTTTAAAGTATAATTTGAGTTAAACATTGTTTACAAATGAAATTCTGATGCCAATAAACCTATGAAACTGGTTTTCTGAATAAAATAATCAATCGATTTTTATAGGCTCAGATGACTCGAGGTGACCTAAACCTGAGGGTGTGATAGCGCACCCTTGTACCACAACTTTTACCTTATCCTTAATCACCACAGCTTTGTCATCTTTAGTGTTTCTAATAACCTATTTCATTCCTATTATAACATTCCCTATTGTAAGTGCACATAGGTTCCAAACCTTTTGTCATTGAAGCTATAAAAGTTCTTCCGGCATCTTATACCTAGATGTTCTCTTTTAATGTTTCTTTGGTTCTAGTTAATACTAGAAACATGAGTATAAACATAAGTGAGCTTCATGATACTAGAAACATGAGTATAAACATAAGTTAGCTTCATGAGTTTTACTTCTTGCATAAACTTCTTTTGCTCCACCATTTATGTTCTCTACAGAATGTAACTTGTTAATGTTCATTCTTGGCATGACTTCAAATTTGTTTATTGAAATCAAGATTTGAGAAGTTAAGTTTAAGGTTTAACTTAAAAGGCTGATACAACCAAAGCAACCAAAGGCTTCCTACATGCATGCACTCAGTACCAAGTAGAAGTTGCTCCGAAAGTTCTATACTTAGAGCAAGAATTACCCTAAGTATAAAATCTTTCAAAGACAAAGTTGTTTCGGAAGCTTTACACTATACTCAGAAATATTCTAAGTGTAAAATCTTCCGAAGCCAAAGACCAAATCTTCTGAAGCCAAAAGATGAAGTCTTCCGAAGCTTCAAAGACAAAGTCTTCCAAAGCCAAATGAAGTAAAGACTAATTTCTTCCGAAGACAGAGGAGAACATGCTTTTCTCGGATGTACTTTTGCATAAAGCTAACACACTTTCCGCTGTAATTCTGAAGACTCGCCAACTTGCATAAGTTGGTGAAAAGGTCAATGCTTTTGCATCTGTATATTGAGGTCTTGAGTCTGTAACTTTCTACATTATGTACTTTTGTCCTTTTTGTAATATATTTGGATGTGAGCTATGGCATGTCATAGTCACTAGTCTAAAGGCAATCTACCTTTTGACTCTACATTGATTTTGTTGTCTTTTAATGTTCCAACTGGCTTTCCAAGTATAGCTGGTTGTAGGATGTAGTATAAAGTATCTCAGGGTCTTGTATTGAAAAAGAATTTATGCAATGTAACTCTTGTAAGAGAACTTGAGATTAATATAAAACATTCTTGAAAACCATGTATATTGTTCTTGAGTTTTGTCTCCCTATTACTTGTGTTCTTTGCATCTTGTTATTAAATCTGGTTCCCAATTTGAACTGTTAAATGTTCTAACACTCTCCATATTGTGAGACTGATTGTATTAACCATACCTTAACCAGTCCTACAATTGGTATCAGAGCTTTTCAGGCTCTTGATTGTAAGATCTCACCATATTAAATCTCCTTAGTTCTCACAAAACACTTAACATCTCAAATGGCAGCATCCAAGTCTGATATAGAAACCGGTACCATGGTAAAGTCCCCACTAATCACTTCTGATGATTTTGATATTTGGTGTTTAAGAAAGGAAGGCTTCATCTAGTCACAAGATAGCAAGATGTGGGAGTCTCTTACCACCGGACCTTACATTCCATGCATGTCTTCAGCTGCTGCTGGAGGTGACATGATTCCAAAGGAAGTGACTGACTACTCTAAAGAAGATAGGAAAAAAATAGTTGTAGATCAGAAAGCCACGACTACTTTCTAAATTGCTCTTCCAAATGCCATCTACAAAGGCTTTAAAAAGTGTAAAACTGCTAAGCAGCTCTGGGATGCACTAAAGCTGATGTATGAAGGGTCTACAGAAGCCAAAGAAAACAAGAAAGACCTTTTGAAGCAGTAGTTTGAGAACTTCACCTTCAAAACAGGCGAAACCATGACTTAACAGTAATTCAGGCATGTTGAGATTATGGACACTCTGGTGGATGTTGGAGTAAAACTAGAGAACAGGGATATTGTGAGAAAGTTTATGTCCTCTCTTCCTAGACAATGGACACGCTACTGTATGGTCATTAAGAGGACTGAAAATCTCAAGACCCTCACTCTCACTGAGTTGTATGGCATAATAAGTGGTTACCAGATGGAGATGAACATGCAAAATCCATCTGGCAACTCCAGCAATCAACAGAGTTCTGCCCTGCATGTGGTTGAAAAGGATTGTAGAGAACCAAAACACCATTACATCTCTTACCCTGGCAATTCACCAAAGGGCCCTTTCATCACCTTCCCAGAGACACCAAGGGAGAGCTACATCCAAGGAAGCCCATTCCAAGAGACAAGCTCATCATAAACCTTTGTGTCTCATGATGAAAGCACAAGCAACTTTCTCTTCACCTTTGAAGATTTGGACTGTATCCATCCTGGTGATCTGGTGTACATGGAAATAGTTCAACAAATGGCTCTTCTCACTCATAGAGCTGGGAAATTTTACAAGAGGATAGGGAGAAAGTTTCTCAGCAATGTATCTAGTCGACAGTTTAGGCTGGACAAAATCAAAGTGAAGTGTTACAACTGTAACCAGATGGGATACTTTTCTAGGGAATGCAAGGCAACCAGGACAAATGGTGGCTAGGCACAACCCAAGCCAAACTACACTGAGGGAACTCCACGCACTGAGAAGCCCAAGCAACAAGCTGAGGTTGCTATGGAAGAAGGAGGCTTTGATTGGAGTGGTAGAAGATGTGTCTCCAAACCAAGCACTGATGGGAGATCTTGATGAAGCCAAGGTATTGGAACATCTTTGTACCCTGAGTGCATTGCTAAAGTAAACAAATATAGGTTCTATAACTTAGAGATGAAATCTGATCTTGAGTCCTTGAACATCTTAAAATCTGATTTTAAAAGAGCTAAAAATGAGTATAAGTTAAAAATAGGAGACTTAAATAAAACCATTTGAACTCTTAAACATGAGCACACCAACTACAGGACTCAAATCAAAGATCTCATCACTAAGTTAACTAAGTGCCAGGCTGAGCTAGTGATCAGCTAAGCCAAGGCAGAGAAACATGTTCTTGAAGAAGAGACCTTCAAGAACATAATATCCTCATCCCTGCATTCCAAAGTGTGTTATCAGAACAAACAAGGACTGGGATCTAGTGAGATTGCCTCTCCACACACTTTATTGTCTGTAAGATCTCTGAGGTGTAGAACTAGTCAACACGAGCTTCCATCCATAGATCATAGTAATGAAGAGGATGAAGATGAGATAGTAAAGGATAGATCTGAGAAGAGTGAATAGAATCAACCTAACAAGGGTCATTATTCTCCTGAGGAGAGAAAGAAGTCAGGGATGACAAAGTCCAAGAGAAAGAACTTGATTCGAGCAGTAAAGAGAAGATCCAAGAAAGCATAAGAGATCAAGGCCACCTTCAACTCCAAGCAAAAACAAGTTTTATCTCTGTAGGTTTTAAAGTAGCAAAGACCGAGGATACAACTTTGAACTCTAGTACCAAGAGTTCAAGTTCATGTCCAGTGTATCACTGTGAAGGAATGAAGACTGATCAGCTGAGTAACACTGCTACACAGCATGAACTATCCACCTCCAAAGGCAAGCCTCACCCTAGGAAGCTTGTGAAAACATCTAAAAAGATGAGGATAGAGATGGAAAGTGATCAAAATCAGTCTTCTATTCACAAGAAGTCTCTTAGAAGAAAGCAAGCTGATTGCATTATGTGTGGCAGTACTTCTTATTTTGCTACGGAGTGCTTTTACAATCCAAAAAGTACTATCAACATAACAAGGAAGAAGAATTCTGAGAGGATCAGGAAGAAGAATGCTTCGAAAGAAATCTATTTTTCTTTCGGAAGCTCCAACATGAAAATGAAGACAAGTGAAAAATTGCATTTGGAAGAAAATTTGGTCTCAGAAGAAAGGAATGCTTCCGAAGCACTAAAGCTTACTGCAGTAAAAGCAAGATCTTCTGAAGGGTCAGTCCCCAAAACTTCTGAAGTTGTAAATACTTCTAAAGCTTTTAAGGTCAAGTCTAATCTTCCAAATATGGTATGGAAGATGAAGGAAGACCATGTGACTGAGAATTCTTCATTAACAATTGCAAATGATCCTTAAAGTCTTAGTATAGGATCAATTACTATTACATTGTCTTTAGTTCATTTTGAAGAGCCCAAGACCACTGAGGCTTGGGCTCCCAAATGTAACTAACTCTCTTTTATTATGCAGGAACAACCGAGGACCAAGAAGAATGTATGGATCATTGACAGTAGCTGTTCCAGGCACATGACAAGCAATAGATCTTTGCTCCAAAACTTTGAAAGAATTGATGTAGGGCTAATTGATTTTGGAGAAGATGCTGGAGGTTACATTACACGAAGGGGCAGGGTCACAAATGGTAAGGTCAGCATTGAGAAGGTAAACTTTGTTAAGGAGCTTGGGTACAATCTACTGAGTGTATCCTAATTTTATGACCAGAGACATAACATGCTCTTCACTGAGCATGAATGCATTATTCTTAAGCCCTTGGTGGTCATTCATCAAGAGCATATCTTGCTTAGAGCACCCCAAAAAGGAAACATGTACAAGATGAATTTGTAGGAAACATCCCCTTCAGGGGAAGTTTCTTGCTTTCTGTCTAAGGCCAATATTGATGATTCTTTCCTTTGGCATAAAAGAATATGCCATGTAAACTTTAAGAACATGAACAAGTTAATTAATAATGATTTGGTAACTGGAAAGCCAAAGAAAGAGTTTACTAGTGATGATCACTGTGTTGCATGCCTGAAAGGGAAACAACACTTAGTGTCTCACAGGCAAAAGGAAAAGAACTCTATAACTACTCCCTTACACTTATTACACATGGATCTCTTTGGCCCCAATAGTGTAATGAGTCTAGTAAGGACCTCATACTGTTTAGTGATCACAGATGATTTCATAAGATTCACTTGGGTTTTCTTCCTTAGAACTAAGGATGAAACTCCTGAGATCTTGAAGAACTTCATTCTGAAAATTGAGAATCAAAGTGATCATAAGGTCAAGATCACAAGATGTGACTAAGGAACTGAATTCAAGAACCAAATCCTTGACACATTTTATGCTGAAAAGGGTATTACAAGACAATATAGTGCTCCCAGGACTCCTCAGCAAAATGGTATTGCTGAGAGGAGAACATGACACTTATTGTAGCTGCGTGAACCATGTTGTCTGACTCTAAACTGCCCATCACCTTCTGGGCAGAGGTAGTTAACACTACCTGCTATGTGCAGAATAGAGTTTTAGTAGTCAAGACTCATGGTAAGACTCCTTATGAACTGTGGCATAAAAGAAGACCTTTCATTGGTTTTCTCATATCATTTTGATGTCCCTGCATCATCTTGAATACCAAAGATCAAGTATCCAAGTTTGCTAAGAAATCTATGATGGAAACTTTATTGGATACTCTTCCCAAGCTACGACTTATATAATATACAATATCAGAACTAGAGTAGTTAAAGAATCAGCCAATGTGATCTTCAATGAGCACCCTCCCTGTGTGAAAGGTTCTGGTCCTAATTGGCTATTTGATCTTGAATTAGTTACAAACTATTTTAACAAATCTTATGAAGATGTTTTAGGATCTACAAGTAATACATCAAAAGAAGATCCTGATCCAAAGTTTGAGCTGAAAAGACCAAGCAAGACTACTACTTCAAGCTGATACATTTGAAGTGCTTGAAAATTCCAACTCAGAGGCATAAAACACAATTGAAGGAACTTCAAATGTAGGAGAAATGGTAGTGGTGATAGTGATCAAGAATTTCTTGATGCTGACAACCACTCCATTGAAGACAACATCAATGATGTCACTCACTCATTCGATCAAGCTTCTCTTAATAAGTGTGGTGATATGGTGGGAGACACTTCATTGCCAGATCTAAATTTCTCTAAAATTTAGATCTGTCTAAACAACTTGTTGTAATCCCTCAACTTAGGATCCACAAGTCACACCCCACCATAAATATCATTGGGGATGCTGATAAGGGGGTGAAAACAAGAGGACAAACCCATGATAAAAATGTTTGTCTATATTATTGTTTCTTATCCCAGATAGAGACAAAGAAAGTTGATGAGGCTTTGAAGGATGGAAGTTAGGTTGAAGTAATGCAAGAGGAGCTGTTTCAATTCAAAAGGCAAACGGTTTGGAGTCTATGTCCTCTTCCACAAGGGAAGACTATCATAGGAACCAAATGGGTGTTTAGGAATAAGAAAGATGTTAGAGGACTTTTCATTAAGAACAAGGCAAGACTGGTTGTTCAAGGATACACACAAGAAGAAGGAATTGATTACACTGATGTTTTTGCTCCAGTAGCAAGACTTGAAGCTATTAGGATATTCCTGGCGTCTGCTGCATCTAAGGACTTTAAGTTCTATCAACTTGATGTCAAGTGTTCATTTTTATATGGGATGATTGATGAAGAAGTGTATGTCAAACAGCCACCTGGCTTTGCAGACCCAAATCATCCTGATTATGTCTGCAAGCTTGATAATGCTCTTTATGGGCTGCACCATGCTCCAAGAAAGTGGTATGAGACACTATCTCAGTATCTATGTCATCATGGCTACAAGAGGGGTACTATATATGGAACTCTCTTCATCAAAGGAACAGGGAATGACTTGATGGTGGTTCAAGTATATATAGATGACATTATCTTTGGACTAACCAATACAAAGCTCTGCAAATACTTTGAGAAGCTGATGAAGAACAGATTTGAAGTGAGTGCTATGGGAGAACTTAATTTCTTTCTAGGAATTCAAGTGAAGCAAGTTGACAATGGCATATTCATAAGTCAGTCAAAGTATGTACAAGACTTACTTACAAGATTTAACATGACTGAATGTAAGGCTGCAAAGACACCCATAGCTAGAAACCACTCCCTTGAACCTGATCTTGAGGGGGAGTGTGTAGATGAACATCTTTACAGGGTTATGATTGGGTCTGTCATGTATCTTACAGCCAACAGGCCTGATATCATGTTTGCTACATGCATATGTGCAAGATATCAAGCTAACCCCAAAATGTCACACCTAGTTGCTGTTAAAAGGATTCTTAGATATCTCAAGGGTGATCTTAAGCTAGGCCTTTGGTATCCAAAGAATTCTAACTCTAATCTATATGCATATACAGATAGTGACTATGGTGGCTGCAACATGACTGCAAAGTCCACATCTGGGGGATGTCAATTCCTTGGTGGAAGGATAGTCTCATGGCAATGGAAGAAGCAATCCTGTGTATCTGCATCAACTGTAGAATCTAAATACATTGCTGCTGCAAGCTGCTGTGCTAAAGTACTTTGGATTCAGAATCAGACGCTAGACTATGTATACAACTTCAAAGAGACTCCTATTCATATAGATAACAACAATTCTATCTCTATCATAGAGAATCCTGTGAAGCACTCAAGGACAAAGCACATCAATATCAAGTATCATCTAATTAGAGATAATCATGAAAAGGGATTGATAAAACTAATTAAGGTTAATACAAATGAATAATATGCTAATCTGTTCACAAAGGCTTTTAATGAACAGAGATTTAAATATCATATATCAGCTATTGGGATGATTAACCTTGAACATATTTTCTTAAAACTTAATCTATATTATTTTTTAAAGGAATTGTGTGTCCTAAGTTATCTAATTTATCACCTACATAAGCCCAGTTTATTATGGGAGAAAATCTTTTTCAAATGACATTCCTTCGCATTTTGAAAATTACCAAGTGTATTTTCTTTCGAAAGACATTAATATTGCCTTCGGAAGAATTTTAAGTCTTCAAATCACATAACTACTTAAAAAGAAATTTACATTCGAAAGAAATTCTTATATTTCTTCCAAAGCCAAAGTATGCTTTTAAGTACTTATATGTATTTGAAGAACAAATTTCTTCCAAAAGCAATTATGCCTCGGAAGTTTTATTCTCTTTAAGAAAATAAAACTTTCAACTCTTAATATCTTCCGAAACCAAATATTCTTCGGAAGAGAAAATATTACAAGTAACTTTTCTTCTGAAGTCATTTTTCACTGAGCTTAGGAATATCTTCCAAAGTCAAAATTTGGATTTGGAAGTTTTGTTCCGAATCACAAAACTTCCAAAGACAAATAACCTTCGGAAGAGTTTCAACTTCTAAGAAAACTACTTTTTTGGGCACTTACTCAGAGGAGGGACCGACATTCGGGACCGAATCACAAACGGTTCCCCACTCACCGCCTTTGTTCTTACTTTTCTTCACCTCAAATCTACCACAAATGGCGAACCTTAACCGCAGAAACCAACCAGATTTTTCCATGCAGCTTCACAGGCAACACAATCAGGTTGCTCTGTTAAACTCTACGAAAGATCCAAGTTTCTTAGAGGTTTATCATTTTCTTTCTTTGTCTCACTACTTCACCTCCCTCACCATTGATCCTCCACTCTATGAGGATCAACTGTTGGACTTCTATAGGACCTGCCAAGAGGTCACCATGGATAGGGAGAAGGCATTGTCTGCCATAGTAATGAAGGACAATCTTCATCACTCTAGCTTCAATCAACTATCATCTACAACTGGATGATGCAGAAGATGAATTGTCCTTCTCAAAATCTCCTGTAAACTACTCCTTTGAGTAGATGGGCTATGAAGGTGACTTCTCAGTCAGAACCTTCAAGAAAGGGAAGGTCTCTCCTCAATGGAAATACCTCCTCCATGTTATTATCCACAGTTTGTCTAACAAACATGGAGGTTGGGACCAAATTCTAGAAACCTCTTTTTCATAGTCCATGGGATGGTTCGTATAGCCAAGTTCAGGTATTCATAATTTGTGTACAATAATTTGCTTGCAAACTTGGACTCCTTAGAATATTATATGTTCCCTCGATATGTCCAACACATTCTCAACCGTGAACTGTTCTCACAGTTGAAGGGAACAAATAATGTTCTAAAATCAGGACAGATGAAGCCTGACATCTTCAAGACTATAAGAAAGCCAGTATTGGCTTCTCAGGGGTAGAAACAGCCCTAGTCCTAAAAATGTTAGAGCTCATTGCTCAAGGTGACAACCTAGCAACACCAGCTAGTGTTGAACCCACACTTTCTACTTCAAGACAACCCACATAACCACAAATAACCATCACCTACCAAAGAAAATCCAAATGAACCCCTGCTCAGGTTATTCAACCTGTGAAGGCACCCATATCACCACCTATATAGGAAGAAGTGGACACTAGAGCTCCCACTTCTCCTGAGGAGCTCACACCACTCCCATCTCATAAATGTTCAGTCATGAGATTTCTCATGCTCAGACTGAAGAACTCATCACCCAAGAAGCCTTAAGCCTTCACTCAGAGTCTCAACACTCTAGTGAATAACTTTTAAGGGAAAGCTACCGTCCCAAGCCTCTAGATTTAAACAGCTAATTACCAGACTAGACTTCTATGATTATGAGGATACGAAACTAAGTGAGTATCATGAGTCTCTCTTCTCTTTCCCTGCTCAAAGAGAGATGAGTACTCCTGTGTCCCTATATCTAGCCCATATCATCCATCCCCCACTGAGGTGGATCTTCCTGAATTTGTTCAGGGAATCCATCTGGAAGAGGCTCTCACTTCTGCAAGTGATTACATCATTAAGACCTTAACCATGGCAACCCAGCCCATTGACACTTCAACTAAAGTTGTCAGTCAGCAGGGGAAAACCAGCAGCCAAGAACAACAAGCAGGTGATGAGGAAGAAGACTTAGGTCTAATTCTCTTATCCTCTAGTGATTCTTCTACTAAAGATGAGAGGAATCTCAGACTAAAAGTGCATAAACTGATAAAAACATGCACCTATTTAGTCTCCAAGGTCAGTCACTTAGAATCTCAAGTGACTACCTTGCAAAGAAGGGTCAATGATCAATAACTTGAGATTTCTGATCTCAAAGAACAACTAGCTTTAAGACTGTTGGGTCTAAAAAGGATAGTCTATATTATCAACATAGTCAAAGTCAACAAAAGTCAACGTCACGGTCAAAGTCTTCGGAAAAGTCAAACATACGCGTTCGAGACGAAGAACCGAGATGAGACGTTGAAGATATATTAGACTAGGAGGTTTATTGTTAATAAATATATTTTTGTCAACAAAATATATTTTATCTTGTTTTAGTCATTTTTATGTTTTATTTGTATTTTTCCTAATTAGTTCAAGTCTAGGGGCTTAATGTGTCATTAGTGAATATTATATTCACTATAAATAGTTAAGTTGTAATTAGGGTTTGAGAAGTTTGAGTGATGTAAGGCCCCGCTCCTGGGCACCTTACGGTTGGTCATTTATCGCAATAAAACATACATTTGGTATACATACATAAGCATCTTAGATAAACAACATATATTAAGTAAAATAACGTAGCGGAATTAATAAGAAATACATTCTCATTTCATCATAAAAGCTTTTACAATGCATTACATCGTTGACTTGATTACAAAATACAAGCTTTCTTTACATTGCCTAGCTTTACTATGATTGCTGTTGAAGCATATGAAACCGAGGATTTCATAAGTAATCCCCGTTATGTGAATCCTCAACAATCATAGGGTCATAAACAGTGACCTCTAGTATAAAAATATAAA
>BJCO01722136.1:0-14981 GCA_018326465.1 Flaveria floridana | reverse complement strand
GGGATTTCTAAATAAGTTGCATATGAGATGGAACAATTTATTAGGATATTTTGTTCAATAATATTATTTGAAGTGTTATTTAAATTAGTTGTATAACACCAAATAATAATGAGAGTATACTACTTATACAATTAAATGGTTAATTGTTACAAGACTAGACATGTGTGTGTATGTTTAATTAAAAGAAAAACCTTCTTTTTTTTAACAAGAAACCGTCCCATGTAGCATGCATGTGCATGTGTTGTGTTTTCTTTTGATGCCTTGATTCCCTTGAGTGGAAGACAAGACAAGCATGCTTGTCACACTACTATCTTGGCTTAGGAAAGAACAATCACATGCATGTTGTCTCCTCCACTAACTAGTCTAAATTCAGCTCTCTCTTTTCTCATAAGACATACATGCAACTACAACTAAAAACTCTCTAATTCTCTCTCAAAGTCACGGTTTCAGCAGCAGTGAACAACAGGATTTTGAGCTGAGTTTTGAAGTTGTTTTGGTGTTTTCTACCTAGCAAGAAGAGGTGTTTGCAATTAGCTTGGGGTATACTAGCTTGAGGACTTCTATCCTTGAAGTCTTGGCTGAATTTTGGACATCATTCAACCTTTCTTAGGTTGACTTTTTGCTGCTGCAGTAAGGTAGTTTCACAGCTCAATGAAGCTGTGATTTTATGTAGTTTTACATATGTTCATAGCTTGCTAATTCACATAAATGATCCTTTGTTCTTTGGGTTTGTTTTATACATTAATATGGTCATCTAATGAACATATTTCCAGCTTATAAACAAAGTTATAATGCTATACTTCCGCTGCGTTATCAGAAAGTTTAAATGGTTAAACTATGACTTTATGTTCTAACAAACCCAACATATGTTGACGTATGTTTTTACAAAACTTTTAAGCTAAGCATGTATAGATTAGCCAAGAATAGGTTTTGGATGAGCAATGAATACTAGGCATGTACTATATCTTCTGGTTATATTTGAAAGATATAGTAAATGTTTTATTACAAAAGATTTTGACAAGAACATCATTATTAAATGGATTTCTAACCCTTTTGAATATAGGAAATCTTGAATATCAATATTATACATTTAATAAAAAAAGAAAATTATGAAAAATAATTTTGATTGCTTAAACTTGAAATCATAAAACTAGGGTGTGACGGGTTAGTACTAGAGCCACAGGTTATTACGAATTAGATGCTTCTCATTGTTGTTTCTAGACTTTAACCAAATTAGTGATTATGCATAATAAGAAAAGTTATCAAGATACCTAACTAACGAACTAGCCTGTAGGATCATTCACCTTATTATGAATCCGAGGACGAAAATATAGGAACTAGGGATATGCCAATTCTGATTTCTAGTAACGACACATACAACACTACCCGAATGAAGATAATAACATTGAGGTCACTAGTCAAATTAAAAGAAAAGCAGATTCAGGATATCAAGTAGTTTTCTTTTGGAAAAAAAGAGCCTCAAAACTTAGCAATAAGAGATTTGGCACTTCCCAGCAACAACCATGATTTGCACCAATGTCTAATGAAGCTGGACCAAGAGGATCATGCAAACCAAGGATGAAGGTAAGAGAATCCATGGCTAAAGTTGCCAACTATAGAAGAGTTAAGGAAGATTCTTGATGATTTGAAAACGGAATGATAAAAACTCTAACCCCCCTCCGTATGAAATATTTCAACCACCAATATATGTTGAGGATACAAATTCAAACATATACCCTAAGATCATGACATGCATTAAGAATCCTCCACCATATTACGGATACCGACATTATTATCCACAATCAATGATTGAGCATCTAGACCATTCTCTCTAGGAAAAATATGAACTTAAAGGAAAATATTAAGAAAGCAAGGGAAGAAACAAGCTGGTGGAAAGTAAAGTTAAACTACTAGAGAAAAGCATTATGTCGTTTGGTGCAAAAATTTCTAAATAGGGAGGAAAACTTATGGATGACTAGGGAGAATAAAGTAGGATATGAGATTGTTATATATGTGCTTTGTTACTGCATTGTTATATATCTTTGTACTAATAATAAGAATGTATTATATATATCAAGATGTTTTCTTTCTATTCTTTTAATATGTCAAAGAATAACGAAAGCCATCAATCAGTTTACACTCATGGCCAACGTAAAGTCGCCAACGAAAATAATCAAACCTTACAAAGAGATGAAATTTAATAAGTGAATACTAAGGAAATCAACGATGCATTTCTAACAATAATCTTAGAAATGAATAGTAAGGAAAGTCCAAGTCAAAACAAAGAAACTTATGAGAAGGAAACATCAAGAAAGAAGAGGAAACATGAAGGATGTTTAGTGTGTGTAAATGGTATATATATTTTGATAAAGGTGTTTCACGCAAATTCAGTTTTAATTGATTTTTACCTATACCAACCTACACATACAAAAGGCTTGTTAACCTACCATGTTGTAATATAGTGTTGGTAAAAACCGGGTGTCAGTTTGCAGACAACTGAGCCTATTCAACAATCCTAGTGATGATGACTATCAGATTTGGTTTTGAATTGAAAAATGATAAGTTGCTTTAAGGTAACCAGATTTCTAAAATAATTATTTTAATTAAATTAAAAAGTAAATTTGAGATCATCGATTTTAGAGTTACCAGCTCATGGGAATTTCTTTAAGTAAGAACGATCACCATTGTCATTCGCTTCATCTTCTTTCTAGGAAAACAAGCCGTAGTGAGTTAGCTCTTGGAGTCAACTTTTGGGGATAAAACAAGTAATTAACTCATCCTAATTGAAATTACACTTATGTAACTATGATGAATTGCGTATGCGATTAAAGATATATGTTTAAATAATTATTTTTATGTTTATAAACGTGAGCTGGCATGGATTTATCATAAACCGGCTCCGTAGTAACAAGGAAAGTTGCAATGAGCAACTTACGAAACAACCACTAAGCCCTTAGTGATGTAGGTAATACTTGTGAACCCTTTTAATGGATGATTTCTAAAAACATGACTTAATGTTAGAAACAAAATTGATCAAGTTCCTTTTTAACATACCATTAACTTTAGAAAACCATAACAACTACTGTAGATTCTCAAACTAATAAAAGGGAATCCGTAAAAGATCAAAAAGTTAAGGTGATATGATATATAATAATCGTTTCTAGTTCATTAGCCATGGATTTATTATGAAGACCAGCTTCATGGTTTGTTCATACTTTTTTCAAACTTGTATGACATTTAAAATTATAAACCATAAGTTTATAACCTCCCGTTTAAAACTGGATACTACCCATCAAAAGCTTACACAAGATTACCATAACATTAACATAACATAAAACACACCATTAGTATGTCACAAATTACATAAGTTACCCCTAATTAGGATGATAATAAGAGCTTAGCTCATGATAAGCTTGAAAACAAAAACAACTAATATAGAATATAAGTTTGAAATCATCGGTGAAATGGAACAATCAAAATGGTGATTCATAATAGGTGATGTTGAGACAATGCCAAGCTTTTTTAAGTGTTGAATGCACCTCCTGGCCACCCTGTAGCTCGTTAAAATTCAGTAGATTTTTGCCCCTCCAAAAGCTCCCTTAAATGTTGCAAATGAGTTGCAAAGGTTGTCTGGAGTGCCGAACATGGCACCATGCCTCAGAAGGCATAGCCCCATGCTACTACATTGTACACGAAAGTTGGTCAGCTTGTACGTGCAAAGGTGGTCGTCATGGGACCGTGTTGGTGGTGGGCACGACCCCATGCTCACTTTTCGGGGGAAAGTATGTTTGTATTGTCCGACTGGCGAACACAGGGGTGTGCTATTTTTAGAATGGGGTTGTGTTTCAAGCTGGACGTAGGGGCGTGCTTAATGAGGCACGACGCCATTCTTAGACTCCAAATCTTGGTTTTTTTCAATTTCGTTTTAATCATGCTCCTTTTGTCCATCTTGATCTTTTAAAGTCTAAAAACATAATTTAACATTTCTAAGTTCAATCTTATTATTATAAGTAAGAGTCTTAGAAATAACTGGTATGCCTTTAAGATATTTTCTATGTATGATTTAAAGCACATCAATGCACACACCAAACATTCCATGCATGTAAACCTATAGAGTTTACTGGGATGAAGGAGCGGTCAGCGGTAGCCATTCGTTTGTTGGAAAAGATAGAAACGGTGTTAGCTATAAGTAAATATGCAGAATCAGATATGGTTTTGTATGCTTCAATTTCATTTAAATGTAAGGACCGTTCCCGGAGACCTCACAGTTGGACAATCATCGCATTATTGGATAAAACATTATATAATTCATAAAATACGCAGCAGAAATTCAATAACAAAAACCATTTATTTTATTAATAATTACCGTTGTTATGCAATACAACACTGTTTAACTACAAAAGAAACTTTCACTCATTGCATTACAAAACAACAATAATAACGTGCGTGAATGGATGCCAGTCTTGCCCTGCCAAGTAGCCTCCCTACGTGCCATCCTCAGCAACCTTTACCTGCCAACTGAAAATGTATAAAAGTCAGTATTGCTGAGTGAGTTCTAGTTTTATAAGTATCAAAATACTTTATACATTTCATACGTACAAATACTCTTTTCCATAAAACACTTTCTTTACTTTCGCATATGTTCATTTGTTGTCGCACGTGTTCGTTCGTTTCATACTTTATCCTTTCGTTCTTTTCGTACTTTATCTTCATCATTTGTTTCGTACTTTATCTTCATTGTTCGTTTCGTACTTTATTCTTATCTTTCGTTATCGTTCGTCTCGTAATTTATCATTCATACTTCATTACTTTGCTCGTCTCATACTAATTCTAGATCCGTCAGGCTTTTCCCCATCATGATCCGAAACCACCATTCCGAGCACAAAGTTCCATTACTAATTGGCATGAAGCCGGTGGCCCGAAGCCCCCATTCTAGGCACAAAGCCCTGTTACTAACTGGCACAAAGCCGTATCATATCTTGGCACAAAGCCTGGGGTCAAATGACAAGGATCCCGTTTCGTACTATAGGTTCAGTCACCTAGACTGATCCCCCTATGTGTGAACCCTCACGGGTTAAAATCACACGTTATAAAACACATAGTTGAGCTAACAACTCTTAAAGAGTTGTGATCCTCTTTTCTTTCTGCTTGCAAGCCTTTTCTTTCTTTTATTACGTTTCACTTTTTGTCTTTGTTATCTTTCACTTCGTTACGTTATACTTAACTTCATTCATGCATTCGTCATACTACGTAAAGTAATAGCATAATACTTAACGTATATTATATTATAATATAAATACATTTTGAAAACTAACAAAAGATAACATCCCATATACATATGCATATCATACATTCATCATAATATCATGCATATACTATTCATAAACCCTCACTTATTCATGCTTAAAATAGTCCAAAACAGCCCATAAGTGAAACTAGGGTCAAACACTAAAATTTTGTTTTTCCTTAAAAATCAGAAAAATTTTCTAAGTGTTGGCCATATGGACACTATTTAGGCGCATCAGGACTGCTTGGGCGTTTCTCAACTATGCAGGTCCATGAGCCTACACTTAACCATTTCAACACTTAGGCGCATGAGCCTTTTTGGGCGCATGGGCACTATTTGGGCGCATGACCCCATACTTAGATGTTTCAGCCCAAAACTCAGGCGCATGAACTCCTATTCAGGCGCATGAACTTATACTTGGAGATTCTAAGGCAAATCTAGGAGCATGAGCTACTGTTTGGGCGCATCATCTCATACTTAGACTTTTAAGTCTATTTTTCAGGCGCATGGGCCCTATTTGGGCGTATGAACATCATCTCATATCTTTCTAACATATTTTTCAGTCCCAATCACTACCCCAACATGTTCTTAACTTATTTTTACCCTTCTAAGCATCAATATAGCATAAACAATCATAAAACGCTAACATTCATACATTTATGCATACGGGTAACATACATAGAATTTATGATATAATTTTACATCCATTTTCAACCCCAAAGAAGTTTAAAAACATGTAAAACCGGGGTCTAGAAACTAACCTTAGCTACTTCAACCTTGAACTCTTAGATTTGAACTTTTTAAAGAGCTCTAACACCTAAAACATGTCAAGAACACATACCCGAACACATGAACACATATAGGAACATGTAGAAATCAGTATCATGGTTGAAAACCCATAAAACCGAACCAAAAACACAAAGAACACTTACTAATTTGCGAATTTAGCTTTTTTCCCTCTCTAAAACGAAAGCTTTACTGCTTTCTTTCTCTAAAACATCAAGCAGTTGGTGTAGCAGGCAGTGTGGGCGGCCATACCACCTTTTAAACAAAATAATAACTTTATTTTGTCCTATTTACACTTAGCCTCCCTCCACTTTGATTTCTTTTTCTTTTCTTACAAAATACTTTTCTTTTCTTTTCTTTTACCCTAGACAAAATGTTAGGACCGTGTACGTACGGAGTACTAACGGATTCTGCGTGAGGCCAGATCAAATAGCGTGGAATTCTATTTGATTGGCGATCAAATCAGTGAGAACGAACAACCTGATCGATCTAATGATGAAACAAACGTTAAGAACGAGTTGGAATCGATCAGGAACGAACTATGAACTTGGATTGGCAACTTAGAACGCTCTGGACGGCTAGGGTATGAAAGTATTCAAAGTGTTATGTTTTTCCATGAATTATGTGGTATTTATAGGTTTTCAGTGTTCATTCATATGACTGATCCATTAGTATGGTTCAGTCATGCGACTGAATCATGCGTCTGACTCATACGCACTACTGAAGGTCCAGTTGTGCGATTGAATCAATATTATGTCTTAATCATACGACTAATCTAGTCACCTGGTTCAGTCATGCGACTGGTCCATAAGTATGGTTCATTCATGCGTATGGGCCATAAGTATGGTCCATTAGCATGAATAACCACATGACTAAGTTAAACACATTTCTAAGTTCTTATTGACTTAGAACTATAAAAAATAACATCAAACCTATATATTAAGTTCATACATGTGAATCACATTCAATATAATGATAACATAACATAATCAATCACAAATAAACATCATAATGCAATTCATATATCATTAATATCATCATATTACATCATATTACACTAGTGTAAGACATGAAAGACTTTTACATTTAAGATCATAAACTAGGTACATCAAGATGTATTAACACAAAATTTTCCGGGTTTTACAAGTCCACCCTCGTTAAAGAGGTTTCGTCCCTGAAACTTGTCACTCTTTGAATAACTATGGGTAATGTTGTCTCATCTCCTCTTCAGTCTCCCACGTAGTCTCTAAACCCTTTCGATGTTTCCACTACACACGCACCAGTGGAACCACTTTATTCCTGTTAGGACCGTGTAAATACAGATTACTAACTGATTCAACATGAAACCAAATCAAATAGTGCGGAATCCTATTTGATTGGTGATCCAATCAGTGAGAACGTAAACCCTGATCGATCTAACGATTAAACAACATTAAACACGAGTAGAAATCAATCAGGGACGAACTATGAAGTTGGATGGATGAACTAGGACGCTCTGTACGGATAGGGTATAATAATCTTCAAAGTGTTTTGCTTTTCCACAAATTATGTGGTATTTATAGGTTGCAGTGTACAGTCGTACGACTGAGCCATTAGCATTGTTCAGTCGTAGGACTGAGTGAAGCGATTGATTCATACTCATGACTGAACTCTACGAATAGTTCAGTCGTGCGACTAAGCCAGTCTTATGACTCAGTCATGCGACTGATCCAGTCACCTGGTTCAGTCGTGCTACTGAGCCAGTAGCATGGTCCATCAGCATGAATGACCACAAGACTAAGTCAAACACATTTCTGAGTCACTATTAACTCAGAACTATGAATAACTACTACAAACCTATATATAATGTTCAGTCAAGCATGTACTAATAAACGTTTTAAGAATACAATATAATCAATAGTAAATAGACATCCAAACATATATCATATTATAATAATACCCTTACATTACACATATGTAAGAAGTGAAAGACATAAATGTTTAAGTACAATAAACTAGGGACATCATGTATCAATAAACTCCCCCTTGGACCTAGTTTACTCTATTGTCTAACATTCTTCATATGCTCTTCAACTTTCTTGTACTTCTCCAATTTTGAGACTCCAGCATGAATCTCAAATGCAAAACAAAGCTTGATCATGTACTGAAATTGTAGAGCTTGTACAATATGTTGTGTATCATAGAATAGTGGCCACTTGTATAGCGTATAGATATCGTATGCCGACAAGTTGATAAGCCACATCGGGTCAAATGCCCTAATCGTCTCAATCTTTCCATCTTGGTTCAGCACAATAACTGCTTCGCCCGTCCTCCAATCATAATACCACCATTTGAAATGAGGTGTGAAGTCCTGTGGCATTTTCCTTAATGGGATCTTAGACATAGTTCTCGGAGGACTCCATTTCAACACCACTTTTTGTCTTCCAGAAATAGGGTCAACTTCAGTTTTATGTAAAAACCTCCTCGGTTGCTGAGGTTTGAAGTTTGCCCATCTTGTGTGGTATTCCTTCTTCAATGCATTTTCAAACCATCCCACATTTTTCTTAGGTTTGCATATAGCAAGTTCAGGCATGCTAGTATGTTCAGCTCAAAACTAGGGAGAGTTTTCAGATCATGTGGATGTTTGTAGTACTCAATCCCTTTTATAAACATTCAGATCCTCAAAATTTGCCCAGCTGATGATCTAACCAGATAATTTCTGATGTCTTTTTACTTTATACAACTTAGTATAGGCATTCTGCTTAGGGGGCTTTCTCTGATTTTTCATCTCAAATAGACAAGCAACCCATTCCTCCTTCCTTTGTTCCACATCAGTATCATCAGCCTGAGCTTTACTTTTTGCAACTTCTTTCTCCTTGACCTTCTCATCTACCTTGTCAAAAGCTCCACTTATA
Organism: Flaveria floridana; assembly: GCA_018326465.1. Classification (NCBI taxonomy): domain Eukaryota; kingdom Viridiplantae; phylum Streptophyta; class Magnoliopsida; order Asterales; family Asteraceae; genus Flaveria; species Flaveria floridana. The sequence goes on along the minus strand of BJCO01722136.1, from coordinate 6,014 downwards.
AATGATTCACCCAAATCTGGTATAACATCTCCATCAATATCTGTGTACTGTGGATAGTGATCTGACGTGACATCCTCTATCTATATCTCATCGACTCCTTGTAGCTCCTTATCACTAATGACATCAACTTCAGGAGCATCTCTTACTATCTCATCAAGGTTCAGTCTGAACATTTCTATAATCTGTTCGTCTGATAAATCATGAATGATCTCTCCCTCGTCTGGTGCATAACTCACAGATCTTTAGACAATCCCTTGCAAATTAAGAATCATTGTGAACTAAGTCTTAACTTGATGAAGGGGAGCAACATCAAATTCGTCGACCTGTTGAGTTGTATTTGTTTGATAGAATGAACAACAAAGCACACATTCATGAATCATCAAGGTATTATATATAAAATATCATCATTTATATTAATGTAATGCAATGTTCAATTATAAAAGGTTTCAAATTACATAAACATTCTTAATCATTACTTTGATCTTTATCTTGAGGCTCATTGGCTTGAGGAGTTGAGGATGAGGCTCCCTGATCTTGGTTCTTCTTTGTCCTTCTCTCCTTGTCAGTTTGCTGAGAGGTTGGCGCTTTGCCTTCACCCTCAGGTTGATCTTCATCATTATTGTCATCCTTCTTGTTCTCCTCACCAGTTTCATTCACATCCACCTCATCATCATCATCATCATCATCATCATCAGACTCATCATCATTCGAGTCATCATCATCATCAACTCCATCACCCTTTATAGTCAAGGGATCCTCCTTCTGCCCTTTTAATCTTAGCACAATCTTCTTATTCTCCTTCTCTATATCCTCGATTTTCTTGGTGGATGCTAGTACTAGCTCATTCTGAGCTTGAAGGGCCATATGAGCTTGAACTAAAGCACGCTCAGGGGCTTCATTCTTCTCAGTCAGTTTGGCAATTTGCTGGCCCTATGCTATATTCACAGACATCAGTTGACTGATTTGGTTGGTTTGGAGGTCATCAGTAGCTAACAACTTGAGAACTAGCCTGTTAAGGCTTGCTAGCTGTTCCTCTAACCCAACTGTGGGAAGAGTAGTGCTCTGGAAAGGGGGAATGTAGGAGGTTGAGGTGTCAGCTTGTGTAAAGGTTGGCTCGGTGGTTAAGGTAGTGAACATGGGTGTAGGAATAGGAACAGTTTGTGGAGGTGTGGTGTTGGGTATTGAGGGTGAGGCTGATGTGGGTATTTGTGTGGTAGTGGGTGTGTCGGTGGTAGTGGCTGTAACGGTGGTAGTGGCAGGGGATGTAGTATGTACGTTGTGAGTTGGCATGGGAGAACTCATTAAAACAATCCTTTGACACTTCCCCTTCTTCCCATATAGCTGTGCCATTCTCTTCTTTCTTGTTCCCTAACCGTCGGTGCTCCCCCTACGCTGCTAGGTTGTTCGGGCGTATATGATGGATCTGTTTCCTCAGTGTCGACACCCTGTGAACCAGCCTGGCAGGAACCGACTACATCCTTCCATTTTGCAGTAGCCACTAACTTGCTATTGACCTGCCTGGTAAGAGGCTCTTCTTCTGAGTCCTCCGAATCATCTCTCAAGTCAAAGTTACACAGATCTTCCATAGTGGGGAGATCTGGGTGAATTGTAGGCTGGCTAGACCCACCAATAGCAGATGAGTTACCTCCGTGACCCATATTCGGGTCATCATCATCATCATCATCATCCTCATCATCAGGAATCACAATGTGCTCCACGTCAGAGTCACAATCATCATGGCGCCACTTCTTCTGGCGGGAGCAACGTATCCAGAATTAGCCAAATGCCCAAACAATCTCCTCACAAGGGGCTTTATCTGCTTTCCCCTATACACCTTCATCCTTCCCAGCATTATGTCATCCATAATTTCCAATACCACCTCATCATCCCCGTTCTTTGGCAGTGTTGGGAGTTTCTCGTTTATGATCATTTAGAGAAACCGCGGATAGACGCAGAAGCCCTCCTTTCCCTTGGCCTCTATGTTCTCCCTCATATAGCTGAAGAACATCTTGGAGAAGCTGAACAGATGGTTCTGCACTAACACCACGAATGTGTTCTGTATCTGATTGCTCAACTCATCAAAACCACCTCGTTAGGAAGCAATCCACTTCAGGATAACATGCGCTAAGTACTTGAAAGAGGGGCACATATCGCTCTTGTTAAGCACGCAGGCATTAATGTCTTCCGCGTACTTAATCTTCAAGAAACATCCCTTAACGGTTAAGGGATGAATCTTGGTCGGGTAATCCATATCATCCCCTAAATCTAGTACTCTCCTCAAATAATCTTCACCAATGTCGATATCCTGGCCAAAGATAGAACTCCTGATGCTGTAGGGCTCAACTGATTCATCAACTACCGCATACTCCCAGAATGCCTGCTGTAGTGATCGGTATGGTGTGCAGGGAGTAGAGATAGCTCGGTATATCTTGGATCGGATTAGGAACTCTATAACTCTAACAAACTCTGCAGCATTCCTCGATGTGGTGTTCAGGTAAGCACAAATGTTGTGCTTAGTACTCATCGTCCACCTTTCTGCTATATTTACTGTAACACAAACAATAACCATTAGAATAACAAGTTAGAACAATCCACATGGAAGAAACATTTGAATTTGAATAGGTCTTATCATACTAGTTGAATTGTATGTCTGAACCATACGACTGAACTCAATCGTACGATTGAGCATCTGACTTAGCTTAGTCGCATGTGATGACATATGATTAAGCCAGTCGTATGACTTGCACATCGATTGAGTCAATCGTGCGATTGAATCATGCTTTTGGTTCAATCATGCGATTGAAGTTCATCAGACTGTCCGGACGCATACGCACTGTGCGGGACTGAAAATTTGAGTTTTCTTTGAATCAGCAATATCCATGTCAAGATTACATTCATTAGATGTGCCATGACTTGTTATAACACCAGATATAGATTAAATTCACTTTTAATTTCATTTAAAGGTCCAATTTGGTGTTTTTCAGTTCGGTGTAGTTTGGATGTTGTTCATTCTGACTTTCGATCAATTTTGGGTACTAAACATCACATTCTCATCTTGAAAGTAACTGTTGATCAATGCGGAACCGTTAGCAATCGAATAAGCAAGTTAAATATCAAGAAAAATTTCGAAAAGGGCCCTTAGCTAGTCAGGTATTTGAGAGAGTTTGAAACTAAGTGTAGGGTTACGATTGACTGAACCCCCTTTTTATACTGTTTTGAATTTCAGTCGTGCGACTGGCACCATTCGCATGGTTCATACGTGCGACTGAGATTCAATCATACGACTGACCTGTATGCTTTCAACCAACCGTACGATTGGTTCATACTTATGGTCTAGTCATGCCATTGAGGTATACTTGTGGTCTAGTCGTGTGATTGGCCCATACTTATGGTCCAATCGTACGATTAGGCCATACTTATGGTCCAGTCATGCGATTGGGCCATACTTATGGTCCAGCCGTGCGATTGGGCCATACTTGTGTATTTGACTTCGTTTAGCCCACTATTTCACATACTTATCTTTGATAAATAACATTATGACCATTGATCATCTGACACATGATGCTTTTAACTGAAAACCATTTGATCACCTCAGACGTGATCATTTTAAGTGAAAACCATTTGATCACCTCAGACGTGATCCTTTTATCTTTCAGAAACAAGCTTTTCACAGTTAACATTAGGTTCATTATATGACATTCACCGAGTTCAGTCTTGTTACCTAGTCCGACATCGACTCAATACAAACATAACTAAAGCAGGAAAAACTTGAAATAAAACTGAAATAAGACATATTTTTGTATTTTTCATTTGAGAAGGTTGAAAGCATTTTAACATCACTTAAACGATTCACATGGAATCAGACAGGCATAAAACGCAATCATTTGGGACCTTTTGTATTTATATCGATAACAGAGAACATTATATATACGATTCACAGAATCTCATTCATCTAAGAGTCAAAAGCACTAACAGGAAATCATGCTAGAGCTGTAATATAGCACACTTTGATTTTGAACATCGAGAGATGCAGCTACGATGATTGTCAGTATATTTGTCCATTTAAATCCATTCACAAATTTTTAACACACATTGGTGATAATTTAGGTGTATTAGTTCAACAAGTATTTGTGGATCCCATGCTTATATGGTAATCAACCTTCCTCAGGAGATATTTGAGCGGTCTATGGGTTTTTGTCAAGAAGAGACTATTCTAAGAGCTTTGAAAGACATGCCAAGCCTCAGGTCAGTGCCATCGCACAGCAGAGAGGCGCAAACAACAATGAATTCTTAGAATATATAGGTTATGCTTTTCCTCAGGTCAGTGCCATCGCACAGCAGAGAGGCACACTTCCAATCTTCTTGTTAGAGCAATTTTATAATACATTTAACGCATCAATAACATTTGTCATTTACTTGATTGCGTTTCACTTGATTATCTTTATGACATTTGTCATATACATTGCTCATGTTTTTGGTCATTAGCACACATTTGTGGCTTTCTTTTTTTTTCCGCTCCTCACCCCTTATTGGAAATTTATTGATTGTGCAGACCAGGATAAGATGGGAACCCACAACATGTTGATTGATTTAATTTAAGTGATTCACCAATGATGTCTACTAGTCTATTGTGTTGAATCTACCAACATATCATATAATGGACATGCAACCCCTAGATCTACTTTCTCCACGTAACCACAGTAACAGACTAGCTTACTATCATTTTTCAAGTTATTAGGGTTTGACTTCTCAGACTTATAATTTTCTATGACTTTCAATATAATATTTCAAAAATGAAAATCATTTTGGTGTCCCAAACGATTTGATGCATGTGTACTATCATTTTCCATTGTACTGAATCAGTTTCTCGGATTTGATATCTTTGCTTTTCAGCTTACATGCCCATTCCCCCCTTTTTTTTCTTTTTTTAAGCAATAAATGCTGAACCTGAAACCATTCTCCCCCTAAAATTCTAAAACAGAAATTCTTTTTATGTTTTTGATATTTTTAAGATAGAAAATAAAATAAAATAAATTTGACAGAAAAAATTAAAGACTACGAAACATACTGACGGACTATGAACTTGATTTTTCCTGAATCACATCGTCTTTCTTTTTGATGCCGTTAACCTCTAATAAATAATAAAATCTCGGTTTGTCAAAAGGATTTGTATAGAGGTCGGCGTGCTGAAAATCCGTGTTAATTTTAATCACATCAATTAAATGTTTTTCAAAGCAGTCACGTATGAACATAGTTTACTGTATCAAAGTTCACTTTCCCATTTCCGACTTCACCTTGAGCTATGATATAGCCTCCTTTGTTTCCCGAAAAAGATACATGTCCCCCTTCGATTTGTTTGACATTGAAAAGGTGAGTCAGATTCCCGGTCATGTGCCTGGATGCCCCACTATCAATAATCCAGGTGTTAGTGATAGCGCTGTAGCGGACAACCTGCAAAAAAAAAGATTAGTTCAGGAGTGGGACCCAAGCCTTTACCGGCTTGGGTTTCCCAGAGGCATCACACATAACAACCTCCACCCACTGTCCTTGGGAAGTCGGAAAGACAACATTCTTCATCTTATCCTCACTTTCAGGCACACTTGATGATTTGGCTTTCCACAAACCAATCTTGTGTAAGGCCTGTTTATGATAAACAGACGACTGGTTGATCGTTTGAGCCCGTGGTTTGCTTTCCTCAACTTGTTTTACCTCAGTCATCATAGCTTTGCCAGTGGCTTGTCTGTGTTGCCTGTGGTGTTTTAGAGGAGTGTTTGATCTTGTTGTAGTGAACGTTGGGTGATTATCTTGAACAAGATTAATCCTTCGTCTTGGTGTCTGATAGTAGGGAGAATTTGGAGATATGTGTCCTCGTTCTCCATATTTATAACAGGATCTCCATTCTCCTGGAATAGGAGATCTTTTGTGTGGTGGGGAGTATGGTCTGGGATTGGTCTCTTTCTTCTCAACTTTAGGTCTCTCACCTTCTTTGACAAATTTAATTTGTTTCACATTTT
>BJCO01722134.1:0-11259 GCA_018326465.1 Flaveria floridana | reverse complement strand
TCAAAGCCTTTGAGGAATATGACTTCTCTCTACCTATTCATTGTAATTGAACCACTTAGCCCTAAGGAATATTCTTAATATTATCTCTAATTGTGATTGATAATCACCTTTCTTAATGCTACGCTCGTGAAGTTTTTCATCATCTTCACCCGTTAGTCACCTAATGACAATCTCTACTCGAAACTTAAGTTGAACTATTTTGACACTGCTCTAACTAACCGTGCTGTTGGAAATCTCCTGAGCGTCAAAATATGTGGGAAATGAAATCTCGTTCTAAACTCTAGATTCTTTGGAGATAAAGATTCAAGTGCCAGGGATAATTGCCGAGAAAAGCTAACCTTCGAGATTCAAGACAAAAATATGAACTTACAACTTCTGTGGATCCCCGATTTTCATTCACCCTCTGCTCCCGAATTATTCTCTTAACGAGAAGTGTTACTCACCTTAAGCCCTCTATAGACTGTAGATTTAGGCACCTTGTGAATTGAAACTAAGTCGAGCCTAGAAGCCTTAGATACTAAAGCATCAAGAAACATTTACCAAGAGATTGATCATGACACCTATAGACTGTAGATTTAGGCACCTTGTGAATTAAAACTAAGCCAATATTCTGATGTAAATGTTGAAAGTTGTATTGTATTAAACCATATAGTTTCCGCTGCATTTTGGTTATTGTTTACAAGTCGTTACGTCCCGCCTCTCTGGGCCCGGGGTGTGACAGATTTCGCATAGAAAATTGTTTTAGGGTGTTCATAACGACTTGAGAGTTCAAAAACTCAGATTCGAGTATGCTAGTGAACGAATTTTACAAAACACAAGTTGAGTTAAACTAATCGATAGCAAACTTCTACTCAACATTTTGGTGTAATCAGTTTAAAATCATCAAACCATGATTTATTGTTCAACGAGCACTGTTCCATTGCTCGATTAACATCAATCTACATCAAAGTTGTTTTGATCCGAAGATTTGTGTTACTGATCGATAATCTGCGGTTGTTTAAATCAATTTGAACGAAACCCATCATTAAACATCCTCAATCTCATATTAGTTGAGAATTTATTAAGAGGATTAACTAATTTTGACTTCAACGACTTAATTAATTTATAATTAAGAGTTTGTCATTAATTAGATCATTATCAAAGGAATTCCTGTTTTAGTTAACAATCATCAAACTAAAATGAGTAGTTCACTTATTGGATCAGCTTACCAACCTCCAAAGATGGAGAACAAAGTTGATTTCAAAACATGGAAGATCAAGTTTAGGAAAACCTGTGAATTACACTGATTCTGATTTATGGGTGTCCATTACTGAAGGTCGTTGCATTCCACCAACACTTGGACCTGATTACAAGGACAACAACCAACCCATAAGCCGAAGGATTTATCACCTGAGGATGCAAAGAAAGTTAAGGTTGACATTAGAGCCTATAGTATGCTTACTATGGCTTTACCTGAAGACCTATTGATCAGGTGTGAAAATTACAAAACAACAAACTCCTTATAGAAGATTGTTCACACTCTTTATGAAGGGAGTGATGAAATTAGAAGCATCAGAAAGGACACACTTCGCTCCTAATATGAAACTTTTCATCATATTGAGGGTGATTTCGTTCCTCAACAACTCCATAGATTCATGCAATTGGTGACTGAGATAAATATCTTGGAGTTGAAATACACAAATGAGGATTTAAACAAGAAGATGCTTCATACCTTACCTGAAAGTTGGACTCAAACGGTGTCCATGTTCAAGAATACCCTTGATCTTAAAGCCATCGGGCTAGATACATTGGTAGCTAAGGTGGAAGCACTTGAACTGGATGAGAAAGCAAGAAACAAGAGTGTGAAAGCACCCGATTGCTCCATACCAGTTTAAAGAAACAAAAGGTGTTGGAAGTGCTTTTATTTTCAATCATGATGATGGAAGCTCTTGTGCTTTGAGTGATGATGATGAAGAAGTTGGTTTCTACGCTTTAAGGCCATCTAAATCCAACTCTCAAAGCAACTCAACAAGAAAAGACAGAGGAAGACATGATGAAGGGAAAAGTTCATCTGCTGCAACAAAGGCATCCTCCTCAAACAAAAACAACAATCAAACAGAACCACTCACTGTGGTTTTGGACTCAGAAAAACAGAAAGCAGCTTTTGCAGCATTCAGTTCAAGCTTTCAAGCTTATTTGGGTAGCACCCTAACACCTGCACACATTTGCCAGCAAGAACTAGACAAACTTCATCCGGATGAAGTTGAAGAGATGGATCTAGAATGGAAAATTTCCATGATTGCCTATAGAGCCAAAATGTATTTGAGAAGGAACAAAAGTTTAGCAGCTGCAGGTAAAACAACAAAAATTAGTGTTGATAAGTCCAAGGTGAGATGCTACAAATGCAATTTATTTGGGCATTTCTCCAGGGAATGTAATCAGCAATCAACTACTGATATGAGACAATCTTAACAACATCAATCATAACAACATCAGTCACACCAGGAATCAGCCAGTCAAAGAAATTTCAAACAGCCTCAACTTACAAACTCATCCCCACCAGCCATAAGTTCCTCAGCAGGACCAAGTAAAACCAAGGAAACTGGGTTGATCATTTTGTAAGATGGAACATATGATTGGAGCATGTATGAGCAGGAGGTGTTAGAAGAGAATCAAGCTTTGATGGCCAACATGGAGAACAAAGTCCCACCATGGCTAGAAAGGTAAGGGAAAGACTGTGTTCATCATATTTGTTGAAGAGGTTGAGAGATATAGAGTCCATGCTCAATAATTGGCTAATAAAGTAAAAGAAACAATGGTTTTGAATGAATCTCAAGTAAGAGAGCATAAATTATATCAAATCAAAATCACCTCTTTACAAAAGGATTTAGATAATCTGGTTTCTGAAAGCTACAACTTGAAAGCCCAAGTTGAGCATTTGACCACCTCTTTAACAAATCCATGTCTGATCATGCATCAATTGAAGTGAAACTTCAGAAGTTTCAGTTATCATCTTAGCAATGTGAGAAGTTGTTAAATTCTCATATTAAGTCAAAGAGGAGGTAGGGGTTAGGATTTAATGCAGTTCACCACCAGTGAATGATAACTATACCCCTTTACCTGATTTAATGACAAACAACTTATCAAACCATTTTGTGCCAAGCACCAAAATTGAACCAAAAACTCAACTTAATCAATTGGTAAATGGTAATGAAACTGAGGTGAGTGAAACTGCGTTTTCTGAGTCAGAAGTCTTAAAACAAAATGATTCATAATTTGACTATGATGATTATGATGACTTGGGTGACTCTAATGAACATGATGAGCAATAAGTTGCTAGTTTGGGTAAGGGTAAGAGTGTTTCATTTGAACCCACAAAGCCTAGAGTTCTTGAAGAAATCAAGCTGCCTTATACTCCAAAGCAAAGAATTATGCTGAAGACAATTTACAAGAGGATAGCTCAGCTGAATGAAGGACTTCATGAACTAAACAAACAGCAAAAACTTCATCAACAACAGCTAAAGATGTTGACAATTTCAAATCTACGGAAGGAGTAAAAATCACTTCCATAGATAAAGCAAAGAAAACTTTATCAGTTGAGCTTCTACAGAAGAAGAAACATGTTAATCAATCAACATCCGTAGAAGATCTACGAAAGCAGAAATCAACTGCAACAACCATTAATAAGAAGGTAAAGCAACAAAAAGTTATGAATCCTAAGCAACAAAAATCATCTGATGCTAAGCCAGAACCCTTTGACATCATGTCTGGAAATAGCAAGGATTCATCAATTGCCAAATTTGAGGAGTTGAAGGCCCAAAACAGATAAGAAAGAAGATAGTGGTTGAATCTGAAGGTGAAGTAGAAGAAAAATACTGTAAGTGGTGTGATATGCATATCACAACACTGATGAATGTTACTTTAGCAGTTATTGTTCCATCTTCAGCATGAACAATCACATTACTTCTGATTGTTATTTCAACAAACATTGTGCCATTTGTAATAAGAATAACCATTCTACTTAGGAATGTCATTTAAGCAAAAAGAACAAGACAAAGAGCACAAAGAATCAACAATCTGAGAAAATTGAATCTGACTCATAATCAAGTGATAGTCAAGAAGATTCAAAGCTCAAGAAACAGCAACAAAAGCAAAATATGCCCAAAGTAAAGAGCAACCTTCTACTAAGGATAAACATAAGAAGAAGGTGAAACAACAACCTCAACTTAAAACACCTCACAAGAAGGTAGAGTTGAAGGAGGAGAAAGTCAATGCTGATGAAACCTTCTTTGACCATTTTGAAAAGGGTACTCAAATACCATAATCAAAATCAAAGGATGGTGAAAGTATCTATAATCAAGGTTCTTAATCCAATCCAAAGAAGAATAAAAACAAAGAAAAGATGAAAGAAGAAGTGTCTGTGAAACAAGAACAAAGTGTTTCAAGCCCATCTTCAACAGAATCATCCTCACCACAAATAAAACAAAATGAATCAATTGAGTCTAAAGTCAAACCTAAATCATCAAGACTCATTCATGAGGGAGTGACAATTTTAGACACCAGTGGTCAGCCCAAGTTTATTAAGGCTTGGGTTTCACATTCTAATTGATTTCATTTTATATACAGGAACATACATGGAAGGCTGACAACAAGTGGTATGTTAACAATGGTGTTCCAGGCATATGATAGGAAACTGTTTTCTACTCCTTGAATTCAAACATAAAAATGCTTCATATGTGGCATATGGTGGGATAAGAAAGGAGGTAAAATAATTGGTCAAGGAATGGTAACAAATGGTGTACTCAAGTTTGAGAAAGTAAATTATTGTGAAAATTTGCAAAATAATTTACTCAGTGTTTCCCAAATTTATGATCAAAATTATACCACTTTATTTGATAACACTTACTGTTACATTCTTAAGCCACGTCTTTAAATTTCAAAAGACTGGATCCTTCTTAAAGCACCAAGAAAAGGCAACACTTATGTTTTGGATATGAACAACACATCTATATCAAGCAAGGAAACATGTCTGATTTCTAAGTCTTTAGAAGATGAATCTCAACTGTGGCATAGACGGATGACACATTCCAACATGAAGAACATGAACAAGCTGGTCAAAAATGACTTAGTCATTGGTCTACCACAAAAAGAATTTTATTGTTCTACACATTGTTCATCATATTATAAAGGAAAATAACATAGAGTGTCTCATAAATCCGAAACAGTCAACTCAAATACAACACCACTCAAAATGCTTCATATGGATCATTTTGGTCCAACCAATGTGATACGCATTGGAAAGAGGCAATATTATTTGGTGATTGTTGATGATTTCACTAGATTCACATGGGTCTATCAAAAATATTAATGGAGTTTATCACTAAGATTGAAAATCAACTTGATATAAAAGTCAAAATTATAATAAGTGATAATGGAACTGAATTTGTTAATCATGTTTTAGATTCCTTTTATAGAAACAAAGGCATAGGAAGACAATTCAGTGCACCAAGAACTTCACAATAAAATGGAGTTGCTGAAAGAAGAAACAGAACTCTCACTGAAGCAGCAAGAACAATGCTAGCTGATTCACATTTACCAATCACCTTTTGGGCTGAAGCAGTGAACACAACATGCAATGTTTAAAACAGGACATTAATTGTCAAATAATATAACAAAACACCATATGAGCTTTTATTTAAAAGAAAACCTTTTATAGGATATCTTAGAGCTTATGGGTGTCATGTGTCTGTTTTAAACATAAAAGAATAATTCAGAAAGTTTTCTGAAAAGCCTATGATGGTTTCTTTATTGGTTACTCATCAACATCTAAATCATATAAAGTCAATATTCCATATCAAAACAATATGGACGAAATACCTAATGTATCTTTTGATGAATTCTTATTCCTAAAAATTATGAAAGGATCATCATGGTTGTTTGATATAGATGCATTAACAAATTCATTTAACACTGGTTATTTGAATGTTGCAGGTTCTACGGATATATGCTATCCCTATGTACCTTCAAGTATGAGTGAAGTGCCATTGACTGCTGATCCTCCAAGACCTCAATCACACACCTTAAGTGTTGGTGATCCTGGACCTTCATCTCCAACAACCATTGACCAACCTGATGGAAATGATATTTGAATTTCCAAAGAAGTAAATCATGCATCTGCAGCAGATAACTATGCATCCGCAGAAGTTTCTAATGCATCCGGAGATATGAACACTGCATCAGCAGATGTTTCTTCTACATCAGTAACTCTTCCATCTTCCAGAGTTGCTCCATTACCTTCTAAGGATCATAACACATCAGCAGGTCAACAAACAACATCTGCAGATGTTCCTGTACCTCCTATGGAAGTAATTTACACATCTACTAAGGGACAAACAAATAAAGATGGTTTCCACTCGGATTCAGAAGATCAAAGTGATGAAGACCTCGACTATTTTGTTGATTCTCCATCACAGCTGAATCTATCTCCATCAACCAACATCACTAACTTGGAATCATCCATTCCAGTTGTAGCAATTCCAACATCCAGAGTTCATAAGAATCATCCAATAAACAACATTATTGGTGATCTTATTGAAAGAACCACTAGTAGGCAAGGGGGAGCAGCAAATATTTGTTTATTCTCTTGTTTTGTTTCACAAGTGGTTCCTCCAAACATCACTGCTGACTGAAAGACAACAACTAGATTGAAGCTATGTAAGAAGAACTTTAGCGATTCAGAAAACAAAAGGTTTGAAATCTTGTTGATCTTCCTGAAGGCCAATATCCAATTGGAAGGAGATGGCGTTTCAAGAACAAACTTGATGATAGAGGGATCATAGTAAGAAACAAAGCAAGGCTGATAGCATAAGGTTATACTCAAGAAGAAAGGATAGACTATGATGAAGTCTTTGCACCAGTTGCAAGGATTAAAGCCATCAGAGTCTTGCTAGCCTATGCTTCACATAAGAAGTACACAGTTTACCAAATGAATGTGAAATATGCCTTCTTATATGGTAAAGTTGATGAAGAAGTCTATGTTGCTCAACTTCCAAGATTTAAGGATCTTAATCAGCCACATAGGGTATACAAGCTTGACAAAGCTTTGTATGGTCTTCATCAGGCACCAAGAAAATGGTATGAAGCACTATCATCTTTCTTGCTTAAGCATGGATACAAACAAGGAACAATTAATCAGAATCTCTTCCTCAGGCATGATCATCAAGACTTCTTGGTTGTTCAAATATATATGGATGACATTATTTTTGGTTCAACAAATAAGAGATTATGTGAAAGCTTTGAAAGCCTGATGAAATCTAAATTTCAGATGTGCTCCATGGGAGAATTAACCTTCTTCCTTGGCTTACAAGTTCATAAGAAACCAGATGGCATATTCATCAATCAAGAGAAGTATATTCATCAAATCTTGAAGAAGTAGAACCTTGCTGATACTTATTCATGTAAAACTCCAGCATCAACAATAAATCAGATTGTACCTGATCCTTAAAGGAAACTAGTTCATCAAAGACTGTACAGATCAATGATAGGATCTTTAATGTATTTAACTTCTAGCAGACCTGACATAATGTTTGTTGTGTGTTTGTGCTAGGTATCAATCAAATCTGAAAGAGTCATATTTGAATGTAGTAAAGAGGATTTTTAGATATCTTAAAGGGAAGCCAACTCTTGGACTTTGGTATCCAAAAGAAGGAGACTTCAACCTCTACTCATATTCTGATACTGATTTTGGAGGGTGTAATAACAATAGAAAATCCACTACTGGTGGATGTCAATTCATAGGACCAAGACTTGTTTCTTGGCAGTGCAAAAAGCAAACAAATGTATCATTATCCACAGCTGAGGCTGAGTACATAGCTACTTCAGCTGGTTGCTCTTAAGTCTTATGGTTGCAAAACCAATTACGTGATTATGGTTACAATTTTCTTCAAACACCAATTTACATTGATAACTCAGCTGCTATGTTCATCACTACAAATCCAGTTCAACATAGTAAAACAAAACATATAGAGATAAGATACCATTTTTTGAGAGATTTCTCAGAAAAAGGTTTGATCAAGTTGATCAAAGTGTTTACCAAAAATCAGCTTGCCTATTTATTAACTAAAGCCTTTGATTCAGTAAGATTTAATTTCTTAATTGAATCCTTAGGCATGATCAATTTAGATTAACTTTCTCATCATTATTAAGAAAAGCATGTCTGTATTCCCTCATAATTACTATGAAAAAGCCAAAAACATTCATAAAACCTATAAAAAGATACAAAAAGATTGCCTTGTTAATATGTTTTCTATTTATAGCATTCATATTTTAGGAAATGATAGTACACTATGACTTTGCTTACTTTCTTGAGTATAAATTATAATAAAGACTGATCATATGTGTTTTGATAGGTGAGTAGGTCCAGCTTGAGTAGAAAATAAACAAATGCATGCTTAACATAATGCATAGATGACTGATTGTGGGCATATCCATTTTAAGGAGCAACCAAGTGAGTCTTATCCCGATGTGATAAAATGACTCACATAAACACATGGTGCTCAACCTAGGATTGTGAACACCTTTGTTTATGAACAAAAACACCTGGTGTTGTATTTTGATCATTATCATCCCTCTGCTTTGTGTAAACAACGACTTGAGTTCAAGGCACCTCTGTTTTACGGAAGTAAAGACCTGGTGACCTGATGATGATTATATCAAAGCTCTAAAAGAATCTAATGTGATCAAATGTATATTATATTTGAAGAGCTTATACATCCATTAGCATTAATAAGATTTCAAAGAACGTTTTCGTTATTCTCTCAGTTCCTCTAGTTCATGGATTTGTAGAAACCGATTATTTCCTGCAAGGCCTTGGTCTTGGTTTTCTACTTTGAGTGCCTAATAGGCCTTGCGTTCTAGTTCCACAGGTAGATGACATGACTTCCCATAAACGAGTCTGAACGGTGTTGTGGTAATGGGAGTCTTATAGGCTGTCCAAAAAGCCCATAATGCATCATTTAGTTTGGTAGACAAATTCTTGTGATTTTGTCCTACGGTCTTCTCCAGGATTCGTTTTATACCTCGATTAGTGACTTCAGCTTGCCTATTTGCTTGTGGATGATAAGCAGTTGTAAAGCGATGGTTCACTCCATAACGAGCCATTGCTCTCTTGAGCTGGTTGTTACAGAAATAGGTTCCTCGATCACTAATTAAAGCTTTAGGGGTACCAACACGAGAAAATAATTTCTTAAGGAATCTGACAACGTTTCTTTCATCATTGGTAGGTAGGGCTTGAGCTTCGGCCTATTCTGAGACATAATCGACTGCTACCGAGATGAAATGATTGCCAAATGACACCGGGAATGGCTCCATGAAATCAAAACCCCATACATCAAATACCTCGCATACTGGAACGGGTTTCTGAGGCATTTCATCCTATGTTGAGATGTTGGTTGCTCTTTGACATGCATCACAAGTGCGCACCATGTTATGAGCATCTTTGAAGATTGTGAGCCAATAGAATCCAGAGTCAAAGACTTTCTTGACTGTTAGGGTTGGTCCATGGTGTCCTCCTGTGGGTCCTTCATGATAGTGCCTTAGGATCTGTTCCGCTTCACTTCCATATACGCATCTTCGTATAAGTTGGTCTGCTCCGATTCTGAATAGACACGGGTCTTCCTAATAGTAATGCTTAATGTCAGTAAAGAACTTCTTCTTTTACTGATAAGTCATTCCTTTGAGTACGATCCCGCTTGCCAAGTAGTTCGTGAAATCGGCAAACCAAGGATGTACATCGATTGAGGATTGGATGTTCATAAGGAATTCGTGAGGAAAATTATCGTTTACTTTGAATTCCTCGGTTTGTGAAGGACTTGAACCTTCAAGACGCGAGAGATGATCGGCCACCAGATTTTCCGCTCCTTTATGGTCACGAATTTCAATGTCGAATTCTTGAAGCAGAATTACCCACCTAATCAATCTCGGCTTTGCATCTTGTTCGCTGAACACATAACGAAGGGCTGCATAATCGGTGTAAACGATTGTTTTTGAAAGGATCAGATACGAGCGGAATTTGTCAAATGCGAAAACTACCGCAAAAAGCTCTTTCTCAGTGGTGGTGTAGTTTTCTTGTGCGTCGTTTAGGGTTTTGATCGCATAGTGAATTAGGTGGAATTGTTTGTCTTTCCTTTATCCTAACATGGCTCCTATGCATCACACATGAGTTCAAATGGTAGCGTCCAATCAGGGGAAACCATGATTGGAGCGGTAACCAGTCTCTCTTTTAGCAAATCAAATGCACTCATGCATTCTTTGGAAAATATGAATTGTGCGTCTTTCTCAAGAAGTTGAGTCATTAGCATTGCAATTTTCGAGAAGTCTTTGATGAAATGACGATAGAATCCTACATGATCTAGGAAGCTTCTAATTTCCTTCATGGTTGTGGGATGTGGAAGTTTGGAAATAGTGTCGCCTTTGGCTTGATCAACTTTGAGGCCTGATCGAGAGATCTTATGTCCCAACACTATTCCTTCAGTAACCATGAAGTGGCACTTTTCCTAATTCAAAACAAGGTTAGATTCTTCACATCTAACCAACATCTTTTCCAGGTTTTCAAGACATTGTTCAAATGAGTTCCAAAGACGGAGAAATCATCCATGAAAACTTCCATTGAATGTTCGATCATGTCGTGAAAGATTGCTACCATGCATCTTTGAAATGTAGCAGGGGCATTACATAATCCAAAAGGCATTCACCGATAAGCAAAAGTGCCATATGGACATGAGAATGTCGTTTTCTCTTGATTTTCTGGAGCAATGGGAATTTGGAAATACCCTGAGAAACTATAGAGTAAACAATAGAACATTTTTTGAGATAGTCTCTTGAGTATTTGGTTGATGAAAGCCAGAGGGAAGTGATCCTTCCTTGTGGCATCATTGAGTTTGCGATAGTCGATGCAAACTCTCTATCCTGTAATCGTACGAGTTGTAATGATCTCATTTTGCTCGTTAGTTAAAACAATCATCCTTCCTTTCTTTGGAACAACTTGGACGGGACTAACCCAAGGCGAATCAGAAATAGGGTAAATCAAACCGGCATCTAGCAGTTTGATTACCTCTTTCTTCATCTCCTCTTGCATGCTCGGATTTAAACGTCTTTGAGGTTGAATGACGGATTTGAATTTTTCCTCAATCAATATTTTATGAGTGCAAAAGGATGGATTGATTCCCTTGATGTCCATGATTTTCCATGCAATTGCTCGTTTATGTGCCTTAAGCACATTGA
>BJCO01722133.1:0-17261 GCA_018326465.1 Flaveria floridana | reverse complement strand
CATACTTACTTACATATATACATACATACATACATACATACATACATACATACATACATACATACATACATACATAAATACATAAATACATAAATACATAAATACATATATACATAAATACATACATATATACATAAATACATACATACATACATACATACATACATACATACATACATACATACATACATACATACATACATACATACATACATACATACATACATACATACATACATACATACACACACAAGCATAGAAACATGCAAACAAAAAACATACAAACAAATAAATGCTAAAACAAACAAGCATACACATAATGCATACATACAAACATATATATACTAGCATGCGTGTATGTACTTAAATAATTACATACATAAAAGTATATAGATACACAATCGCATAACTTGTGTTAACTACCATATACATATACAATTACATATATATGCAAAATTACGTACATAAAGTATATAGATACATAATTTCAGACATATAATCATATACATACACAATTATAAACATATGCATGCTCGTAAACAGACATACGCGTATATGGTTCCATTTCATTAAACGGTTGGTAGAAATAAATCAATCTATTCAACTAATAATCTCTAATAGATATTAAGAACACCTTAATCACTTTTAAAAACTAAAAATCATAAACATTAAGTAAATTTCATTCCTTGATAGTCTATTAGAATGGCTGAAAAGATGAAACAGTTCAAATCCTTGAATCTTAATTTTGATGTTTTTGAAATCAGAGTCAACAAGTGGATTTTGATGAAAAACACTAAAAACCCTTGATTTCTCAATATGATGATTTTGGTTTAAAATGTTGAATACCAAGAGAAATTTCTAGGAGGGTTTGTAATTTTATTTAACTATTTTTGGTGGTTTTTAAGGGGAAAATTGAGTAGAAGGATGTTGGAACCCTTTATTCCATTTGAAACCTATACTGACAACTCGGCATAGGGTTTCCAGATTTCTGAAATGGGCCAATTAAATAATTAAATTTATCAAAAAAGAAAAAAACTATACTTATAATAGTCGTTGGCATAGGTCGGGTTGAACGATGTCGTTTCGAGTGTAGTATGTCCAAAAAAACTTATCTTTCTTTTTCACCAAACACGTGTCATCGGGATAGATTTTGGGTGTGGCTGTAAGGCCCTGATCCCGGGCACCTCATAGTTGGTCATTTATCGCACATAAATTGCACATTTATTTAAAACATTGTAGCGGAATTATTTAATTAAAATCATTTCATATATTAATAACTGCTTTTGCAAAATAATACAACATCGTTACAAAAGAATCATTCGTTGTATTACATCACAAAAACGTCATTTTACACAAAATGGATGCCATCCAAAATAATCCAAGTAGCTGCCTCTGTGCCATCCTCAGCAACTCTTACCTGCCAACTGGAAGATACATAAAAGTCAGCGTTGCTGAATGAGTTCTAGTTCTATAAAATATAAATTGCCTTTTGCTCGTTTAAATATTTTCTTTACTATCGCACATGGTCACACATCGTACATTTCGTTCTTATCGCACGTTTCATTCTTATCGCACGTTTTATTCTTATAACACGTTTCATTCATATCGCACATTTTATACGTTTCGCCCTTTTCGCACTTTTATTGTTATCTTTCACTGAATCTAGATCCTGTCAAGCTTAACCCTCTTCATGGCACGCAGCCATGATTTCTGAGGTCGAATGACAAGGATCCCATATCGCACGTATGGAGCAGCCACTAAGACTGACTCCCCTGTGTGTGTGAACTCTCATGAGGTAGCCAAGATCGCATGCTACATAACACATAGTTAATACCATATCGCACGTATGGAGCAGCCACCAAGACTGACTCCCGCTGTGTGTGAACCCTCATGAGTTAGCCAAAATCACACGCTATTCCACACACAGTTGATCTAACAACTCACATGGAGTTGTGAACCTCTTTTCATTTTGCTTGCAAGGCTTTTATTCATTCATTAAGTTCTACTTCTCATTATCTTAGTTCTTTTGTTTCGTTAAGATAATACTTTACGTATATTAACATAATCACACTACGTGAAGCCACGTAAATAATACGTATTAAGGAACAAAACTTACATCACACATCATCATGCATCATCACATATCACAACACATCATTATCTAGACATCACACATCATCATCTAGACATCACACATCATCATCTAGCACACCTATCTAATCACACATCATCCATCACTAAAAGTCAACTCACATCACCCCCGGGAACATCCCAAGTCAAAGCCTACACTTTACGTTTTCCCCAAAACTCAGAAAATTAATCTAATTCTTAGGCGCATGGGCACTATGCGGGCGCATGGGTACTATGCGGGCGCATGGGCACTATGCGAGCGCATGGGCACTATGCGGGCGCATGAACACTTAGGCGCATGGGAAGGTATTGCGCGCATGGGCACTATTGGGGCGCATGGCCCAACACTTAGTCATTCTGGGCAAATTCTAGGCGCATGGCCACTATTTGGGAGTATGGGGTTTTTGGCGCATGGGGTTTTGGGCACATGGGAACACTTGGGCAATTCTGACTGTTGGGCGCATGGGCCACTATTTAGGCGCATGGGCCAACTCACATTAATTAACACAATCTTAGTCCCAAGTTTAGTTCTAACATGTTCAAAGCTTAGTTCTTACATTCTAAGCATCTAACAGGCATACAAACATGAACTTAACCATAAATCATACCCAAACATACACCCACCCATATTCACATACACATACATATACGGGTAACATACCCATTTTATAAAAACATACATATATGCATTTCCAACCCCAAAATCAGTTAAACATGTAAAAAGGGGGTTCTAGAACTCACCTTATGCATCTTTGAGTGTGTCTTCCTTTAAACTCGTATGCAATGTGTTCAAACGCCTAAAAACCCATCAAAACACACACACAAACATACAAACACATACATAAGCATAAACTCAAACTAAAAACAGTCAAGAACACCTAAAAACCATCGAATTCTTACCTTGAATTCGACTTCTCCTTCTTCTTCTTCAAAAACCCAAACTCTCTGCTTTTTCTCTCTCTAAAAACCGTATGAAAAGAAGAGTGCAGAAGATTATGGGCGGCCATACCACCTTTATGCACTAACTTTTATTCTTTTTGTCCTTTTGACACTTTAACCCCTTAACTTTGGGTTAAATTATATTTCCTTCTTTTATTCACGTTTATTATTTCTTTTCTGTCTATTAAAATATCCGGGTGTTACAAGTTCACCCCCTTATATTGGTTTCATCCCCGAAATATGTTATTCCTTAAACAGATGAGTGTAATGTTGCATCATCTCTTCTTCTGTCTCCCACGTAGACTCGGATGCCTTTCTATGTTTCCACTATACTCGCACCAAGGGAACCACCTTATTCCTTAACCTTTTCTTTTTACGATCAATGATCGCCATGGTTGCTCCACATAGTTTAGCCGTTCATCAACTTTAATGTCCTCCAGTGGTACAACCATATCCTCATCAGCTAAACACTTCCGCAGATGAGATACATGGAACGTTAGGTGAATTCCACTTAACTCATCTAGTAGTTCCAACCTATAGGCCACCTCTCCTACTCGAGCAATGATATGGAAAGGCCCTATATACCTCGGGCTCAACTTGCCTCACTTTCTGAACTGAATGATACCTTTCTAAGGCGAGACTTTCAACATAACCCTATCACCTACCTGGAAGTCAATCGGTCTATGTATTTTATCAGCATACAACTTCTGTCTATCCTTAGTTGCCTTCATAAAGGCTTTGATCTTTTCTAGTTTCTCAGTCGTAGCTTCAATCACCTCAATACTTCCCAACTCCTTCTGACCAATATCACCCCAACAAACGGGTGTCCTATATCTCCTATCATATAGCATCTCTTATGGTGGCATGCCAATACTATCATAATAACTGTTGTTGTACGAGAATTCTGCTAGCGGTAAATGATCATCCCAATTCATCCAAAATCGATCACACATGCTCAGAGCATATCCTCGAGTGTCTGTATCGTTCTCTCAAATTGTCCATCTGACTGAGGATGATAAGTCATGCTAATGTGTAGCCTCGTCTCCATCGCGTCGTGGAATTTCTTCCAAACCTTAGAGGTAAACCGAGTGTAACGATCAGATACAATAGACACCGCTACACCATGACAAGCTACAATCTCCTTGATGAATACATCCGCTAATCTCTCGGAGGAATACGTCTCTTGGATCGGTAGGAAGTGAACACTATTCATCAAACGATCAACTATCACCCATATGGCATCATACCCTCTGAGGGTACGGTAACTTCGTAATAAAGTCCATGGTGATATGCTCCCACTTCCACTCGGGTATATCCAAAGGTTGGATTTTCCCGTACGGCTTCTGATGCTCCGCCTTCACTTGTAAACAAGTAAGACACTTACTCACATACTCTGCAACGTCACGCTTCATACCCGGCCACCAATAATCCTACTTCATATCGTGGTACATCTTGGTAGCACCGGGATGAATGGAGTATCGAGTCTTATGAGCCTTATCCATGATCTTTCCATGTAAGTCCCCATAACGAGGAATCCACATTCGTCCGAATCGGGTTCTAATACCAATAGTGTTCTCACCCAATTCCGCGACTAGACCTTTCATCCTTTCAGAGTTAAGACGATCTTCTTTTAAAGCCTCGTCTTGAAATTCATTGACCTGTGTCATCACGTTAGAGGTCATAATCAACTGATATGCTTTCACCCAAATCGGCTCGATCTTTCCTTTCGGCTAAGGGCATCGGCCACCACGTTGGCCTTGCCCGGATAGTAATGGATCTCGCAATCATAATCCTTTATGAGCTCCAACCATCGCCTCTGCCTCATGTTCAAATCTTTCTGCTCGAAGAAGTACTTCAAGCTCTTGTGGTCAATGAAGATTGTGCACTTCGTTTCGTATAAGTAGTGCCTCCAAATTTTCAACGCGAAGACCACAACAGCTAACTCCAAATCATGGGTAGGGTAGTTGACTTCGTGGGTTTTCAACTGTCAGGATGCGTAGGCTATTACCCTTCCACGTTGCATTAACACGCAACCCAACCCTGAATAAGAAGCATCTGAATAGACTGCCAAGTCCCCGCTTCCGTCGGGTAACGACAAGACAGGAGCTTGCGTCAGCCTCATCTTTAACTCCTCAAAAGCCTTCTCTTGATCTTGACCCCATACACTTCACATCCTTGTAGGTCAACTTAGTTAACGGAAAAACTATCTTGGAGAAATCTTGGATAAATCTCCTATAATCCCCCGCCAATCCCAAGAAGCTACAAATCTAAGATGGCGTCTTTGGAGACTTCCATTGCATCAACGCCTCCACCTTTGTCGGGTCTATCATAATCCCCTCGGGATTTACCATGTGACCCAAGAACTGAAATTCGCTCAACCAGAACACGCACTTGGAGAACTTAGCATACAACTTCACCTTTCTCAATATCTCCAACATTTACTGAATATGACCGCCATGCTCTTCTTCGCTCATCGAATAAATTAGGATATCATTGATAAATACATTTACTGATTTATCTAACATCGGCCGACACACTCAATTCATCAAGTCCATAAAACAGCTGGCGTGTTTGTTAAACCAAAAGACATAACGAGAAACTTTGTCTTAGGAATGTCCTGCTCCTTCAATTTCAACTTATGGTAGCCAGATCGAAGATCTATCCTCGAGAATCAACTAGCACCTTAGAGCTGATCAAACAGGTCATCAATCCTCAGTAATGGATACAGATTCTTCACCGTCAACTTGTTCAATTCACGGTAGTCAATACACATCATCATGCTACCGTTCTTCTTCTTTACGAACAAGACCGGGGCACCCCAAGGAGAGATACTTGGTCTGATGAAACCCTTATCTAGCAACTCTTACAGTTGCTCCATCAAATCCTTCATCTCTAAGGGAGCCAAATGATACGATGCCTTAGCGACAGGCTAAGCTCTAAGCACCAGGTATCAAGTCAATTTGAAACTCGATCTCGTAGTCCGATGGCACACCTGGTAAATCTTCTGGAAACACATCGGGAAAGTCACACACCACCAGTACATCGGGCAATTATGGTGTTCATGTGTCCACATCTTTTACGTAGGCCAGATAGACACTACATCCCCGTCTCAAGCATTTTCCCGCCACCGCCGTCGAAATCACTTTCGGAAATCGTTATAACTCGATCACCGTATATCGTCACCGAACTCATGTCAGGCGCTGCCAGTCTAATCATCTTCTTGCGACATACAATGCTTGCCTCGCAGTCCGCTAACCAATCCATTCCTAGGACTACATCGAATCCGCCTAAGGTCATCACGAACAGTCTAGCAGGAAACTTATGACCTTCTAGTTCTATGTCACAACCCTCAATCAAGTCAGAAATCCTTGTAGACTTACCTATGGTAGTTTCTACATTAAAAGGCTCATCAATACATCTACTACTAACAGGCAAATAGCACAGAAAGCAGTAGAAATAAAACTTCTACTAGCACCTGAATCAAATAACACAGAAGCAAGAGTTTTGTTTACTAGAAACGTACCTGACACCACATCTGGGTCCGTCCTAGCCTCCTCCCTGGTCATTGTGAAAGCTCTGGCGCTTGCCCTATGCCCTTCAGTTCCAGCCTTCGTCTTTCCTCTGGAACCCTCAGCCCTTGGCTTCTTGCAATCCCGGCTCATGTGACCCTCCTCATTGCAGTTATAACACCTTATAACCCCGCACTCTTTCGCCACGTGACCAGGCTTCCCACATTTGAAATACATGTTCCATCCTAACTTGCACTCTCCCGAATGTTCCTTCCCGTATTTACCACATCTCTTTAACCCCGCATAGGGTGTGACCACACGTCGGTCATCCACCCTTATAACCTTATTGTTTGGAGCGGCGAACCCACGTCCAAACTATTTCCCATTCTAATTCCGGTCACCACCACCTTTCCTGCTCACCTCAGCTTTCACAACCTTTCGCTCATCATAAAGCCTTCCGGCCAAATCAACCACTGACCTGAACGTACCTGGCCGGGCGACGATCATGTGCCTGCGGATATCCGCCAGCAAACCCTGAACATACCTCCTAATCTTTCGTGACATGGGTGTCACCTGATCCGGCACCAGTCGTGCCATCTTATTGAATTTGGTGGTGTACTGTTGGTGCGTCATGGTTCCCACTTCCAACTGCAGGAACTCCCTCTCAACCTTGTCAAGTTCCTTATGAGGACAAAATTCCTCGATCACCAACTTCTTCAACTCACTCCACCTCATTCTTCCAATCGCTCTACTACCCTCAGCTTGGACAATTTTGTCCCACCAGCACAAAGCTGAGTCCACAAACGAGTAGGCAGCAAACTTAACCTTCTGATCCTCCAGACACTCGCTGATATTAAGTACAACCTCCATTTCTGTCACCTATTGGTGAGCAGCAGCAACAGTGCCATTACCATCAAAGGTAGGGGGCTTGCACCTTTGAAATGCCCCATAGTTACAGCCCCGAGCTGCTTCGAGCACAACCTCCTCCTTCTCATCATCGGAGACAACCGTCTCGGTCTCGGGTTGCCCCCCTCCCCCGCGGGTCTTCTTCTTTCCTTCCTCTCTTAACTGTTTTAATCACCTCGGTCACCATAGATGACAAGATCATCTGCATGACCTGATGAACCTCCTCCACCACATCCTCCTTTACTAAGGCTCTCAAATTAGCACTCTCATCCCCACCTTCCGGGTGAGGGGTCTCAGGCTCCTCATTGGCCACCTCTTCATCCCTAGGCCTTCCTCTTGTGACCTGTGGTCCAGCACCACGTCCACCACTTACTCCGCCTCGCGATGCCTTAGAAGATCTACCCCCAACCATCCTCTAACACACTATAAGATTCAAACATCAACACGGTCATTCAAGGTAATAGCTCAGTCTATGTCAAGTATAGTAAGTCCCTAATTACAGTGGCCAGTTGTGATTAGCCACTTACTTTACTCTTCATAACCCAAGCATTTCCTATCCTGACTAGATTAGTATCTAAATCTACTAAGGGCAAACAGATCAAATAACATGCGCACATAATACCGGTTAACATTAAAGAAAATACCTAATGGCACGCAGCTACTCGGACTGGCATCCCTTCCCTTTGTCCCATTCTTAGTTTAAGTTTAGGTTTCTTTTGAAAATATTTACCCATTTCACTCAAACTTTGGATCTGATACCAACTTGTAAGTCCCCGATCCCGGGCAACTCACAGTTGGTCATTCATCACACATAAATCGCATATTTATTTAAAACATTGCAGCAGAATCATTTAATTAAAATCATTTCATATATTAATAACTGCCTTTGTAAAATAATACAACATTGTTACAAAAGAATCATTCGTTGCATTACATCACAAAAACGTCATTTTACACAAAATGGATGCCGTCCAAAATAATCCAAGTAGCTGCCTCCATGCCATCCTCAACAACTCGTACCTGCCAACTAGAAAATACATAAAAGTCAGCGTTGTTGAGTGAGTTCTAGTTTTATAAAATATAAATTACCTTTTGCTCATTAAGACTCACTCCCCTGTATGTGTGAACTCTTATGAGGTAGTCAAGATCGCACGCTACATAACACACAGTTAATACCACATCGCACGTATGGAGCAGCCATCAAGACTGACTCCCACTGTGTGTGAATCCTCATGAGTTAGCCAAAATCGCACGCTATTCCACACACATTTGCTTTAATAACTCACATGGAATTATGAACCTCTTTTTATTTTGCTTGCAAGGCTTTCATTCGTTCATTAAGTTCCACTTCTCATTATCTTAGTTCTTTCATTTCGTTAAGATAATACTTTACGTATATTAACATAATCGCACTACATGAATCCACTTAAATAACACGTATTAAGGAACAAAACTTACATCACACATCATCACACATCATCATGCATCATCACATATCACCACACATCATTATCTAGACATCACACATCATCATCTAGCACCCCTATCTTATCACACATCATCCATCACTAAAAGTCAACTCACATCACCCCTAGGAGCATCCCAAGTCAAAGCCTACACTTTACATTTTCCCCAAAATCAGAAAATTAATCTAAGTCTTAGGCGCATGGGCACTATGCAGGTGCATGAACACGTAGGCGCATGGGAAGGTTCTAGGCGCATGGGCACTATTGGGGCGCATGGCCTAACACTTAGTCATTCTGGATAAATTCTAGGCGCATGGCCACTATTTGGGCGTATGGGATTTTGGGTGCATGGGATTTTGGGTGCATGGGATTTTGGGCGCATGGGAACACTTGGGCAATTCTGACCGTTAGGTGCATGGGCCACTATTTAGGCGCATGGGCAACCAACTCATACTAATTAACACAATCTCAGTCCCAAGTTTAGTTCTAACATATTCTAAGCTTAGTTCTTGCATTCTAAGCATCTAACAGGCATACAAACATGAAGTTAACCATAAATCATACCCAAACATACACCCACCCACATTCACATACACATACATATACGGGTAACATACCCATTTTATAAAAACATACATACATGCATTTTCAACCCCAGAATCAGTTAAAACATGTAAAAAGGGGCTCTAGAACTCACCTTATGCAACTTTTAGTGTGTCTTCCTTCAAACCATATGCAATGAGTTCAAACGCCTAAAAACCCACCAAAACACGCACACAAACATACAAACATATACATAAGCATAAACTCAAACTAAAATCAGTCAATAACACCAAAAAACCATCAAATTCTTACCTTGAATTCAACTTCTTCTTCTTCTTCTTCAAAACCCAAACTCTCTTCTCTTTCTCTCTCTAAAAACCGTATGAAAAGAAGAGTGCAGAAGATTATGGGCGGCCATACCACCTTTATGCACCAAATTTTATTCTTTTTGTCGTTTTGGCACTTTTAACCCCTTAACCTGGGTTAAATTATATTTTTTTATTTTATTCACGTTTATTATTTCTTTTCCGTCTATTAAAATATCCGGGTGTTACAGTGGCGCCCTTATTTCCCTCCACCTCGCCCACCTTTATAGCAGCAACATGTTATCTGTATATTGTTTGATCAGTCAATTCTTTGGATGCCCATGTCATCGACATAGAGTGGTAAAGACCGCCAACTGTTGTCATCACTATAGACGTCATCCCTATAAGGTAAAATTCTTGTAGTGCTTTATTGTTGGATGTTAAAGTTTGAGAATAAATGATGTGTTTCTAAACTTTGACTTTTACTATTTTAGAATAATTATATTGTTACAAGTTGTAACACCAATAAACAAATATTTTAGAAACTTACTCAAATTCTTATAAACTAAATCAATATCATAAACAATGTATTTAAACGAGACTGAACTTACGAATATCTTCCTCGCACAGAGACAATAAAATCTAATTTTGATGTTGAAAACATAACCGATCCACTAATAAAAAGTAGTCTATGTTAAACATGTTCTTTTAGTAGATTACCAACCTATCATTTTGTTCATTTGAATTCAAACAATATCAAGGTCCATCAACAGGAAAAAAATTTATATGCTTAATTAAGGTTATTTAAATTTAGTGTGAAACTGAGTTTTCGTGTTGATTTGGACAAGAGGCAAAGACCAAGACCATTTAATTAGGAAATAATTTTTAAACCATCAAATATTCTCTAGACATAGATTGAAAGCTTTTTATAATCTAGATGATACACTATAACAAATAGCATATGTAAGACTATCTACCCAATCCAACCCAATTTCATAAAACAATAATTTCTTTCTTTTTCACCTAAATAACCCAATTAAGTCAATTTTCCACAAACTTTATTGACCCAACCCAACCTTTTATTGAATAAATATGTTTTTTTATAGTTTTTACAATACTACAAATAATTATTTTATCCTAAATGAAAAATTATTTATTTTTAATGTAAACAAATTAAAAAATAAAGTTAGTTTATTGTATATTCATCAAACATACTTATATAAAAAGGTACACAAAACAAATAAGCTTTCTACAGATTATTTTATGTTAAAAATGTTTTTTGGTAACAACTTCGCTTTAATAAAATTTATATCGGATGTTCATAAAAATAAGTTAAAGAAGGCTATGTGTTTAGATTTTCTTAAAAGAAAATAAGGATATGAGCCAATAATTATTCAGCATATGGCATAGCATGGGGTCACAACCTAGCTTGTTTCACCAATCAGGTTGTGATAAAAAATTATATTTTTACTTTTCTTATCAACTTTCTTATAAACCACCTAGGAAAAAAGTAATCACAGTGAGTGGTCTAAGGTGAGAAATGTCACCTATGTGACGCAACATCATAGAGATTAAGGTTGAAATATCAGTTCAAACACTATTCACAGTTATTACTGGTGATAGCGGATCACTTATATTCAAAATAACTTATAATTTATGTTTAGAAACCATGTACTCATTATAACACCACTGACATAAAAAAATCATAAAAAACATGGTCTAAAACAAGCCCGTGTCCCACAATATGATCGGTTAGTTTGGGTTCGGTGGGGTGCAATTTCATTCTTTTGGATGCAATTTCAATGTTTTGGGTCGTATTTTCATGAATTTGGGTTGGCGCCTTTTGTGCATTTGGGCTACATTTAAAAATATTATGTTTTCTTTTTGAAATAGCAATCAATGGAAACACTTGATAATCCTAATATTTGTTAAAAGTTATGAATCACAAAAAACAAAATGATTCTAAAATTTGTTCAGAAACACTAGCTCTCTAGTTTCAGAACTATTTCAATATATTTTCAAAAACTAAGGATCAAATAAAAAAACATTTGTACTTATGAGAGGCTGGCCTGCATACATGATACACCATCAAAATCTTTCTCGGAATTTCTCTGGATTATTTTTAGTTGTTAAATTATTTATTTTTTGAATAACAATAGATATGTATATTGATAAATCTTTATTTCTAGCTTGTGACTAGAAGATAAAAGGAGAAATTAGAACCACACAATTACACCATACTATCACAAAATTAGAATGTCCACAATAAAATTAGAATACTCAACACCAGATGCCTACAATTGAATAACCAAATTTCATCCCAATAACTCTTTCTAGATGCAATTTTATTTACCAGGCGCTATTGATGTAAATATGGAACTAATAACTCAAATATATTTAATAAGATAACAAATATATACTAAAACTTTTACAATTTACAAAACAAAACAAGAATAACATGTTTTGTTACTAGAGGTGCACATTTTGATTTTTTTTAGGAACCGGTTCTAGGTAGGATCAGGAACCAATAGAGACTAGATATTCTTGGAACCGGGTTTTTGGAAGAACTGGTTCCGGTAGGGGAAGAACCATACCCGTGTGAAACCACGTAAGGTAGGATCGGGTGGGGTCAAGAAACTGATTCCAACCAGGTATGGCAATTTCTTTTAATATAAGACATACAACTTTAAACAATAATAAAGTTAATTTTTTCATTTATTTCGACGCAATGGAACATATACAAGACCAAATAAGTCTCCCTTTCTCCTTTCATGGTCAGAAAAGATCAAATGAAACCACATCACATAGCTTACATAAACCGTGAGTGTAAGGTCCAATTCACCGTTAGATTTTGAATTACTCTTGATAAACATAAGACAAATGTACGTGTGTGTGTTCGACAACCAAAAAAAACTCAATTGGATGTTTATTAAAATCGAATGATTACAATACCAAAATTTTACGTTGTTTAAGCTTAATGCACTGGAGGTGAGCGCCCCTTGTATAGCCTATCAGTTCTCTCACCAAGAACACTCTCCCTAAACTCATGTCTAACCACCTGCAGGCAAACAAAAACACACACACACACACACACACACTATGAGTTACAAAACAAAACTCCTATTTATACAAATTGCGTTTTATGCCAAAGTTTCTAAAAGTTTTCGCACAATACGAGGTTTCGCATGGTCTTCAAGTTGTCTTAAAGCTCTCACTTACTCCAGGTTCTCGCATAACTTGAAGTTCTTGCATTCCTTGGAGTTTTTGTTTGATTTAAAGTTTTGTTTTTCACCTGATATTGTAATCTATACAAGCTAGGGTCTTACAATTTTTCCCTAGGATTATAATATTAAGATAAATTTGACTTCATTCATACATCTTTATGAATTATTAGATTTCCGAAATCTTTCAGTTCATTCTTCCTGTAACCTCCTCCTAATACATAATTTCAAAGGATATTTCATTGGTCAAGATTTTAACTGGTTCTATCATGATCATCCAAGACATAAGTTGTGTTAGGCATATGACAAAGAGATCTAATTTCCATTAATCAATTCTCATACAATCTGATTCTTCACTCTGCAAATTCTATGAAATCGAATGAAACAATCCAAAGATTTTCCCCCTATCAAGGATATGATCAGCCCATACTTTCAAAGTTAAAATCCCCAAATTATCTTGATATTCTTTCCATGTTTAAGATATGATAAGCCCAAAATTTTAAAGTCCGAAAACCAAATAACCTTGATTTTTCACTTGATTCAACCCGTTTGCTTATTGTTCCCATCATAAGATAAGATAAGCCTATATTGTTCAGTCCAAATTCATCATCGACTCGCATCAATTGTTGTTAAGTTAGAGAATTTGAAATTGATTACACATTTCAAAAACCCCATTTAAGCTCGGTTTAGAAATCCGCTTTTGGTCTCACTAATAGCTATGCCCTCTTGTTTGATCTTTTTAGCCAATTCTTATGCCTCTATTTTCTTGTTTTAGCTTGACAAATGTAGATCATCAAGGAACATTCCTCTAATGATGCCATCACTTATGTAAACATTCTTTTTCTCAAAGCCATCACCATCGCTCTAACTGCTCCTAGCATTTGGGGATTTACTATTCAGTAATAAGAATTAAATTCCATCATCGTGTAGTTTCAAGTCAGAACGGTTAATTTATTTTTTGTAATTATCACTAACATTATCAACAAATATGTCAATGATTAGGTAAGAGTCTAAGGGTATGTATGCTTACTCGAGCTCTAAAAGGTTCCATCCTTCTTCTTCACGAATAACACCGGTGCTCCCCAAGGTGAAGAACTAGGGCGTATGAGCCCTTTGTTTAACAGTTCCTGCAACCGCTTCAACAACTCTTGAAGTTCGTTTGGTGCAAACAATACGACGACCGAGCGATAGGGGCAGCTTCTGGTGTCAGCTCGATCTGAAACTCTACTTTCCTGTGTGTAGAAAGACTAGACAAGTCCTCTGGAAACACTTCAGGAAAGTCCTTAACAATAGGAATGTCTTCAAGTTGTTTCTCCTCTATGACCTTTTTCAATAACTAGGGCTAAAATCGCTGAATGCCCTTTCCTCAGGCAATCCTAGGCCTTCATGTATGTGACAACCCTAAAATAAAGGTTAGATAAATTCAATATTTTTATAAATTGATAATACATGCTTACATCTTATAGGAGATGATTAAGTAAATTTTCTTTGATTATATGAGTTTTTGCATGCTTAATTAAGCATGCACATATGATATATGAACATGCATGCATGCATGCATGCATAAAAGTTTACATGTGCATGTATTCTTTTCAAATGAATTTTATGATTATTGAAACTTACATGTCTAGTTACCAAATTATGAGATTATTTGATTAGTTACTTGAATGATAAATATCTCATATTTATATGAAATGAATTAAGATTCAAACTAAAACTAATTAAACCTTAAGCACTTAAACACCAACATAAACATAATCTTAGCTCTAAACTCAGTTCATTAGGATACTAATCAAACCCGCTTAGGCACCTAAGTATTTGACTAATCCTAGCTTCATAACTAAGAATGTCATTAGCTTTAAATTATGACACCTAACCATGTTTACACCAATCATTCTCTAAGTTTTAACACATAGCATGACACATACTTATCATGCTTAATTACTTGACACATATCAAAGCTACAAATACAACACACACCTAGTTAAGAACTAATGATGGTTCTCCACACTCTCTATCCTTTCTCTCGGACAAAAATTCACACCACAACCGCCATCACCTCCTCTCGGTTTCCAAGCACCCAAAACCACAAGACTATGTGGAGATGACACCTACTATGACATGCCATTCTACACCTTCAAATCTTAAGACCTCATAAGCCTAAAATAACCAACTCACCTGAAGGCATCATAACCACCTCTAACCCTCGTCTCTCTCTCTCTCTCTCTCTCTCGGTTTTATACATCTATAAACACCGCAACCGCAAACCTTCACCCTCCAACTCTCAGATTCTCACTTTATACAATCAACATCATCACCACCCTTTGTTCACCACCAAAGAATTATGATCAAGCATCGAGAACTATCACTTCAACCGGGCTCTCAAAGAATTATGCCAAACCATTTTCTTAGTTCTCTTCATCAAACAAGGTTAGATCTCCAAAACCTATAACTAACAAGTTTAAGAGATTATAGGTGTTTAAATGAACACATATAAACCAACTCTTGAAGGCTAAATCATCGAAAATATTTCCAAGAACTCTTGAACACATGATTTTAGTAAGAAATGGGGGTTTAAAATCAAGGATTTAAACAAAACGATTACAAATTAAAGGGTTGAAAACATAGATGTTCTTGATGAATTAGATTAAATACCTAAATGATTGTGATTGTGGGACTAAAATTATGAACTTGTTTAGAAATATAAGAAATAGTAATCTCTAAATTTTGAGGTAATAATATTTCGTAGATTAATTTATATAATTAATTTTAAGGAAATGGAAGGAAATTATTATACAGAAGATAAGAACCTGATAAAAATCTAGAAAAAATATATAATAACCCTTATATTTTATAGGAATTTTGGACTAAATTTCCTGACTTAAATTGCATATATGATTGAGTTTTGTATTTTAGAATATTCTATAAATAGAAAATTTAAAGAAATAGCAAAACAGTGAGTTAAATTATAAAAACTTCATATAAATTATGATATGTCGTATAGAACAGCGTGTATAAATTTCAAAATTTTTAAAGATGTTTAACAATTTCTGCCAATTAATATGAAACTTGTAAACATTCTAGTATTTTGCTTGTTATGAGTTATTGACCTGAAATTTTATGAGATACTATAGATTTCAGAATGTTTATGCTGGTAAATTTTGGTAATTTTAGAAAAACAGTTTCTATTTTTGAATTTTTCATGACTAATGAACTAAGGTGCTGAAAATTTTAAAGAAATTTGATTTATTCTAACAAATAATTATTTTATAGAAATTATTTGACTATTGGCTGGAATTAAGGTGAGTATCATAGCCCCATTTTATATTTATGAGTTTTGGAGGAAAAAACATACTATGTTTATTCTGATGTTAATATAAATAAGAATTTTTATAAGTTACTATCATTTTGTGTCATAAGTTATAACCATTAATTCAAATAAGAAACCGTCTGATAATATATGTAGCACTACTTACGAATATATTTCCTGCACCAACAAAATAACTGTTGTGATGTTATATTATTTGATTATGTGATTTGTATGTATGACAATTATGAATCATATGGTGTATAGGTAGGTTTAGTTGTAATCTTATTTATGTTGCATCAATAATTTTGTTAAGTTATTAAACCTATGATCTCACCAACTTTATATTGACTGCCCTTCTTCACAAGCTTATCCCCCCCCAAAAAAAACTGACCCGAGAGAGTATGCTTTTTCACGTAATCAGTATGACTTATAATCTCATGCTTTCTTTTAATATTTTCAATGGATGTTATGACGTGATAGGGAAGTTGTGTGCACGAGTAACATTGAATCCAATAGATCTCAGCATTTCTATGATGCACATGTCCACTATTACTGAAAAGACAAATGAAGTGGTTATGTAAAACGTTTGTAATAAGGTTACAAGATATTATGTAAAAGTCTAAGATAAGACAAACTTTGTATATGTTATAAGAATGTAACCCGTCAAATATGTATGTTTAATGAAATGGTGTTGGGTCATGATGAGGCTGGTGCAACCAAAACCTCTTCACATAGTCATTTTTTGATACTACATTCAAGGGCTTCCGAAGCTAAGCATGAGATCTTCCGAGAGTCTGAAGAACAACAGCTGAAGATATCAACTGAAGGCAAAAGCTGAAGTCAACTGCTGAAGACAACAGCTGAAGCCAACAGCTGAAGATATCTACTGAAGGCAAAAGCTGAAGTCAACTGCTGAAGACAACAGCTGAAGC
>BJCO01722132.1:0-10448 GCA_018326465.1 Flaveria floridana | reverse complement strand
AATAGTTAATGATTGTAAACAAACTATGTATCTCATATAATCACTTACAACATACAAATAACCATGACAAAATATAAAGATGAATTGCAAGTGCTTTACAAGTCTCAAACGTTTATAAGTGTATGATGTATAAGTATCATGTTTCACCCCAAAATAGTGTGAAAAATATAAAAAGGGGCAAGGAAACTCACCTGATGTGTGTATTATAAGATGGTAATAAGAATTAAATGATATTCAACGTATTCCTTTACAAGACACCTAAACATATATATTATAAGATTAAGGTTAATAATAAGATTAAAATTATAACAAGGACTAGGGTTTCAATAGGATTGTGGGGTTTTGAAAATTAATAATTTTATTTAACGAAGTTATTTATATTTTAATTCAATGAAAAGAATTATATCACTTAAGTGTTTTTAATATAAAAAAGTAATTAGGTATAACAATTGATAAGGTTTAAATATAAAATATAAATAAAATTTTATAATCTTTTGGATTAAACATAATTTAACAATGATTAAAAATAGCGTATTGACCAATATTAATTTATTAGTCTAAACCATTACCTAAAATAACATTTGTAAATAATTTGTGAAATTATAAAATATATATAATTTCTACAATTTTTCATGATTAATCCATAATTAAACATAATGTAGTGTCCATTAATAATTTAATGATTTTAAATTATTATTTCAAGTCCATTCTTATAAAAATAACTATTTATTATAACATTTGTAAATAATGTTTTATATAAAAAAATGTTAAGATTTTTTTGTTAAATAAATTTACAGAAAATCATTAGGTACCTTTTAAAATAAAGAAAGTTTAAAATTTATTTTTATAATTTTTAGGAATTTTTATATATTTTTTAAAGGCTGAAAAAGGCCTAAAAAAATAATTGAGGGTGCCCGGGTTCGAACCCGGGACCTCAAGGTGGGAGGTGCATGTGTCTAACCAGGAGCAAATTACCATTTGCGTCCCTGACGTTTTCTCATTTTAACCGTTTGCGTCCCTGTTGTTTCAAAATTGCCATCTTCCCCCTAATGTTTTATGTTATCTTCATTTGAGTCTTTGTCGTTTTATTTTTATCTCCATTTGAGTCCAGATGACTAACACTGTTAATTTTTCTGTTAAAATTATTGTTGAAAAGACAAAATTACCCTTTAATTAAAAACAAAAAATAAACATTGTGGGACCCATCCATCCATCTTCTTCTTCACCACCAACACTCCCATACCATCTCTCTCATAGATACACACACACTATCTCTCTCTACAAACCACCAAACCGACTCCCGATTTAGCACCCAAATCGTCGATTTCAGCAGCCCATGGTGCACGTACCCCACGTCAAACATCTGCATCCCCAAGCGATTGTTCAACAGCAGCTTGTAATCACTCTCCTTCTTCAGATTCAACCCCCTGATCGTTAAAACAATCTCGCGTCGGTCGTGATCGAGGTAGATGAGGTGGGTGGGGGGGCCCGAGGGTTTGCTGGTAGGTGACGCGTTTGATGGCGTAATCGGGGTTCAGCCTGTATTCGCCGAGGGGTGGGAACTTGGGGCGGCGGAGGTCCTCTTCGTAGACGGCAAGGATGAGGCGGCAGAGGTGGGGCACGAACTGGAACTCGGCGGCGGTCCATTGTCAATGTTCCTTACTTGCGTCTGATCTATGTTCTTATCTCACTCCCACATGACAAAACTTTCATGTTCTTCAATTCAATCAAATTCCCAAACAACCAAACCCTAATTTCAAGGTAATAAGCCCCTTCATTCCTATTTTGCATCTGAACAGAGATTGAAATGATGCATTCTACTTGTTTAAACCATATGCATCACTTACATGTAGAGCTTCTTGATCTTTATGCTTCGATGATCCCACTTACTTCTCGGATTCTAGATTTGTAACCACCAATCGTAGGTTGATTGTTGCTGCCGTGTAATGGTAGGAGGAGGCTGCCGCTGCTGCCTTCGCCGTTGATGTTGTTGCTGCCGGTAGTCATATTGGGTGTGTTGTAGGTGGTGGTGGGTGCTCAAATGAGAAGAATATTATATGGGTGGTCCCACAAAGTTTTTTTATTTTTTATTCTTAAGGATAATTTCGTCATTCCACAAAGACTTAACTGAAAAATCTAACGGAGTTAGTCATTTGGATTCAAACGGGGACAAAACTGAAACATTAGGGCACAAATCGAGACTTTGAAACTGGAGGGATACAAGTGGTTAAAATGGGAAAACATCAGGGATGCAAATGGTAATTTACTCTATAATATAATTAAAGTGTACTGAGTGATGGTTTGTAGATCTCATTACTCTAGTCATTGTATTTCCACACTTTCTTCTTTGGAGATAGAAAAAGTGACTTAATTATAGGAGTAGAAAAATCTAAATAACTAAGGTCACTTATTATGTTTTTCATTTTCATTTAAAATACGTAATACGTGATATTTAATGTTATATACTTACTAATTTTCATAATATAATTTGCCGTGAAACAAAAGCTACAAACTTTGATGTAACATATGAGAAGTATTTTTACGCGATGGAAGTTAATTAATGGCACATTTTATTTTCTTAATATTTGTACTAGAATTATTTAAGATATTCAATATATAGAATTTACAAAATCATTTAATTGCAAACTTGTTAGTTCATGAAGTATATTATTAATTTTTGTGAGGAAAGTTTATAGATATATAAGTAACTTTGTTAAATTATTGTTGTAATGAGATTGCATCGTACAATACTTTTATCATTAAATGTTAAAGATCAGTAAATAATTAAATAATATTTTCCAACATATTTTTACTAACTAACAAATATATAATCGTCACGTGAATATATTGATAGTTGTGGTAGTGGGTTTCCCTTGGAATGGTGGGCGAGCTGGGTCACCAGCGCTGTCTGCGTTCGCGTGGTGGGTGACCGGTCTTAAAAATTATTCGTTGACCGTTAAAAAAAAGTTAATTATATTTTGGATTTCTTTGCCTTGGTTAAAAAGTATGAAAAGTAGGATAATTTGGTTATTTTTATTTTTTTTCCCTGTTTGCTTTACTCCTCACTTTTCTTTCTTCACGTCTACTTTTCTTTGCTAACTTTTTTTATTACAAGATGCTTAATCTATAATTATATATTAATCATCTCTACATGCATTTTGTAAGATTTAATTAACATTTTGATTAGAGGATATTCACATTACCATTAAGATATTCCTTTTGGTGGAACATTCACTCTTCGTCTGTACATGGTTTCATGCCCATGGTGTTCATACGCAATCATTATAATACAATGAACATCTACAGATCCGTAGTGTCGTATCTATTCATGTGCCCAAAAGATAACTTTTTTTAAAACTAAATAAACGTATCTTTTATGAAATCATTATTGGCAACGTCCTGTTGAGATTATTTATTGTTTTCTGATATTACTTAAAAATTGTTGAAGCAAATTTCAAAACAAACTTCATTGAAGTGTAAAGGTAAAATATATTCGTTTGTACATATTTTTATTCTAAATTTGTTGTTTAATCGTGTAATAGAAGGTGCATCCTATTGAAATGGTGACACCAATTGTTGGATTGAAATATTGAACATACTTATTTTTTTTATTTAGTTTAATCATGTACCGGTGTATTTATGGTTATGGTATGGTGTAATTAATTTCAATGGAGTTATCCAGTTGATGAAGAACAAGATCAGAAACACTAAGAACACGATAAGTAAATATGACAAATTCGTTAACACAATTATAAAAATGCTCCCACTCCAAATTTGTAGCGATAGAAACCTAAATATGGTGCATGCAGAGAAATGTCGAATGAGTTTGGCAAAATAGTGACAAATATGGAAGTAGAAACGAAACGGTGATGTAAATTTAGTTTATATAATCTTCTAGTATTTGTTCATGTTTTCTAGCTCTTTGAGTATTGAACATGTTTATAAAGATTCACAAACTTATAGCTGAACGAAAATTTTTGTTAGTG
The DNA here is from genome assembly GCA_018326465.1 of Flaveria floridana. Lineage (NCBI taxonomy): Eukaryota > Viridiplantae > Streptophyta > Magnoliopsida > Asterales > Asteraceae > Flaveria > Flaveria floridana. Next base: position 6,462 of record BJCO01722132.1, on the reverse strand, counting down.
ACAAATGAACATAAACAAACATATACCATTTTAAAAGATAAAAAATCAACACTCATAATCCTAAACATTAGAAATAATCTTAATAAATATAAAGTTAAACACGTGACACAAAATCATAAACATACTTATTCCAAAAGAAATGCACACCTAGACATATTATTCATAAAAATAGCCATCCCAAAGTAATATAAAGATTTAAATTTCAAATAAATTAAGTGTTTGACGAGATACAAGCTTCTATTTATGATTTCTATTTTATTTGGCAGAGTAATAACTTGAAGTTTACAAATTAAAAAAATATAAGACACCTTTTAATAAACAAACATGAACGAATGAATATGTTACTGAAGGTTTGCGAACCTAATTGAATGAGCGCGACTAATGTTTGTATTCATTCATTTGATTGTTAGAACAAATTTTTATGTTCATATTTGTTCATTTATTTAAGCTGAAAAACATGAATGAACTTGAGTCCGAAAGATTTACGAATGAATGTATGGTTCATTTGCAGCCACAGTCAATAGCAAAAATATAAATCTTTGAACAAAATGTTATTAGTCCAAAGTCCAACTCCAAACTAAACCTTAATATTGGGCTGGGCTTCTCTGGATTTGAGTAAACAGGATATTCAAATGGGCCTAAATCTTTAGATTCGAGTGGGTTATTTTAATATGTAAAGTAAACACATCGAGAGCCCAAAGGTGCTAAATCGGAGGTCTGGGCCTAAACCACTTAACGTCAGTTTTAGTAGAAACCAGGTTTTTTGAAAGGGGTTTGAGTTTAAGTTGTTCTTGAAAAAGAAAAATGATAGATTCCGTTTGAAACTGGCTTTATCTGATTTGGTTTGGGTTTGACCGGTTTTAACGTAGGGGGTTACGAACTGATTTTAACGCTACGGGTATGGTGGGTTCCAAACCAGTTCTTGACAAACTGGTCCTTTAACTACTTCCAGTTCCAGTTCCCGTAATGGTTTTAATTTTTTCAAACTCCACACACATCACACGTAATGATTTAGACAGAGAATTTATTACAATTTTTAGTTTCTTCTTAATTACGTCATTACAATGGAAGTCATTAGAATCATTTTTATTAATTTACACTTATTGTTATCACGTCATTGTTAGTGACGTGTCATTATGACAAAATCAAACGCAAAAGACATAATTTCATGAATAAAAACAGGTAGGGTGCATCATCGATCACAAAGTTAAATATTTGTTTCAAAATTTCATCTATCAAATCTTGTTGCTTCTACATCAACCTTTTCACTCAACTCAACATGCGGTTCAACAAATAAAAGTAACAATAATGATGGGTAAAGAAGGGTAATACATCAGAACATAACATTAATGAAAATATTCACATGGTGCAAAGATCAAACAAATTAAATCTTAATTTACAGATGTACTCATCAAGCTACTTCACATATAAGCATGCATTGAAATACACAGTGTGGCTATAGACCATATGTACTTAACGACTCCATACCACTATTCGTTATGACACAACACGATATCTTGGAATCAATCCATACGCATCCTAATATGAATTATATGTGTGTGTTCTCATGTACGCATAAAGAGAGACATAGTAGTCTGATCAGACATGCATGTTTTTTTAATACTTTAATCTAATTTATATCATGCCTATGATTAAACTCAAACTCAAGACTTTGTTTTAACAAGTAAAACCTCTACTATCACTATATAAGTGAGACATGCATGCTGTAGTTAAAGTCTTTCAACCTTAATTCTAACTGAAATAGCCCAGCCCAATATCTTATCATTTTGGGCTTTTGGCACAAGCTGGTTATATACTTATATATATTAATTTCTTAAACATAACCGGTTAAATGTTAATTGTTATTTTTAATCAAATAGTAGCTACGCAATACGTATTTACACTTTAAATAATAATTTTAAAAATGTTTATAAATTAGTATTAACACTCTCACGTTATGATGGGGATTAAGCGTGAAAGAATTAACGTTGAAACATTGCCGCAAACCCGATCATTGAAGGTAAGAAAAAAAAGTTGAAAGATTTGATGATGTGTTCATATATGCTTTAATAACTTGTATATTATCATAGATAACTCATTTCTAAAGCCACTTACATCAAAACGTTGATATAAGTAAGTCTGTCACAATGGTATACTTGTAATTCGATATGAACTTATATTATAAAAGTTACGCGCGAAAAAGAATAAGAAGATGTTATGAGTTGGACATGGTTGGACAAAAAAAAGCCACATGAGAATTATAAGGTTCAGATAATTAGTTTAAATCAATGTGAGGGGGTAATATTATAACTTTATAAGGGTTATATTGTAACTTTCTAGTCTATGCTTTGAGAACTTGTATTTTATGCATAACTTGTTTGAAGTATTGTAATAACTATATATATATATAATATAATAGTCTTTAGAGTAAAATGATAAGGAACGGCTTTTTGAAAATTTGTTAATGTCGAATCAGGATTAAATTGAAGCAATTATGCATTTAGAATAACAAAAGTTTAACCCTCTAACTTTCTTATAATAGCTATATGGGGACCTTCGGGTACTCTCACACGGGTAGCTAGGGCACCATGATAATACCGCCACCACGATTGTGGTACTCCTTGAGGTAGTGTTCTTAGGTACTAAAACCCGTATATTGAATTAAATAATTAATTAGGATAAAAAATAATATGACAATGCATGATTGATGGAAAGATTATGATAGAAGATATGAATAGTGTGTCATTCCATCCTTACGTAATAAAATGTTAGAGTTAATTACACGATTGAGCTCATATTACAATATGGGTCTCAATTTAGTAAGCACATTAAAATGATTTTACTTTTAAATTGTATATGCTTCTTAGTACTTTTTTAATTATATTATTAATGTTTTTATCTTAAGCTAACAAATTGGTCAATAAGAATGCGAGACTAACACAGTTGTTTTGCCGTAAGAAATTTGGAAAAGTTGATTTATTTATAAAATGAAACTAAAATTGGACTTGAGCTAGCATGAAGTGTAATTGTGTAAAGATAAGATTAAGAAATTACGTGGTCAAACTTAAGGTTGAATTGATCTTTTCATTGATATGGTATTTGATGAGACAAATGTATAAAATGCAGTGTTGTAAAAAGGGCAATCACATATATCATTATCTATCCTTACAAAAGTGTATAAATTCTAGAAAAATATTATAGAGAAACTTAATTTTATACAAATCTAGCACTTACTTTCGGATAAAAATCGATATACCGTAAACTATTATCCACCATGAGTAAGTACAAGAGATAACACACGAAACAAGTTCGATGTGTTTGTAAGAGGACATTTTTATGATAAAATGATATACTCCTAAGGCTCTAATCAGATGTTGTATATTTTAATTTTTATAAAATACTGGCATGTTGATCTTAAGGATAGAGTATATGTAAAGAGTATGTCTTTATAGCTAGAATATATAAGCTTGATGTGATGATTCATTAACAAAATGGTGAATCAAATTTCCTTAGAAACAGGATAAATCTATGAGGGATTGTGGTTGACCAATTTCAAGGCCATAACGGATGACTCGTAAGTCGTAACTGGGAGCACTATGTTAATGAAAGCCCATGAAGGATTGGATTTAAAAGTTTAAGATGTATTTTTGTATTTTTTCTTTATGATCCAAATAACACTTTTATATAATGAAATGGGGCATTTGACCCAAAAGCAACAAGAGTTGTTGTATGAGTTCTTTTGAGGGTTCAAGTAGTGTTATGGACAAATTATGTAGATTTAAGAGTATGTTTAGAGAGTGTGTGAATTTGTTGTTAAAAATAGTTTCATTAATTGCGTGTTTTTTAATTGTTATAATATTGTTAACTATATAATTTAATATATGGGTAATCATATAAACAATTATAATTGTCAAATAAAAAAATTGATCATACGTAATATGTTTTTAGGGTGCTGGACTACGTTTTGAGATTAATTATAGAACATAAGGTTATTAGTTGTTAAAGAAACAAATTACTAAAATAAAGTATTAGAGTTTGATGTGCTTTCGTTGTTTGAAATTGTGAAAAATTTTGTTAATTAGATTATCAACTCTTTCAGTGTGTGAAATTATAAAATTATTTAAATATTAAAATGACGATAAACAAACACATATTCGAAATCGATTTTATTGCAGTTATTCGTGTACTTACAATTTGGCTGCTAGATGCTCGAACAACTTGAATCAGTTACATTATACCCGAACACTAAAACTAAAGATTTATGCATGAATATTAAGCAAGTGATCAATTTCAAAACTTAAATTCAGACACCTTTTGGTCTAAATTTAAAAATATTTTTGCACGCAAACTTCCTTTAGTGATAATATCAAAAAAGTATAAAGTCCTGACAACTACATTTGTTGATATGTATCTTATTGCTACTCATTTAAACCGTTGTTTGACATGTTTAACCTAGAGCTGTTCAAATCGCTCGACGTTCGACGATCGCTCGACGTTCGTTCGGAATTTGCTCGAAAAATGCTCGTTCGAATTTTTGCTCGGTTGTAAACGAGCCGATCAGCTCAGATCGGTTTGTAAACGAGCCAAGCACGAACAAAGGTCAGCTCGGTTCGGTTTCGGATCGAACTAATATGTATATATAGTTTATAAGTAGCACTCTAGTAAATTTGACCCATAATATACAAATATATAATTATATTTATGCATACTTGATCAATCAACTTAATAAAGATTTCTACATTAAACATAAAAGTAAAATCCTAAACGGTTAATAGATATTTTTTCGATCATCTCCCGCTTTCACCATTATCATTATCTTCAATATGCTCTCCGTTTTCCGGCTACAACCCTAAATTAATCGTCAGCCACAACGTATTGTTATCCATGAAAATATTATCTAATGGAGGGTGGCTGATTTTTAAGTTATCAAATTTTATGCGCTACAATATAAATTGTATAACACACAAGATAGTTGGGTTGTATAAGTTGTTCGCCGCTCGTTTGCGCTCGCTCGACGCTCGCTCGAAAATTTAGCGCTCGAAAAATGCTCGTTCGATTTTCCGCTCGTTTGTAAACGAGCCGATCGGCTCGGTTCTATTTAGAAACGAGCCAAGCACGACCAAAGATCCGCTCGGTTCGGCTCGGCACGTGAACAACCCTAGTTTAACCTACTTGTTGACCCCCACTACAAACATTATACGTAACAAACATGTAATCGCCCCCATGAGGAAATTTTTATAGTGAAATAGTTATATTAGAGGGGTTATGAGCTTCTAAACATTAAAAATACGTATCTAGCTTCAAAGGAACATATTGGGTGGTAATATACATCTCTTTTAAATGTTACAAAATATATGTATAAGTGATTAATAAAAATAAATTAAAATATGTTTAAAAATATTAAAATCTATTTTACTTAACTTTCATGAAATATTTATATGTTTGTTTTGTATATGGCTGTTCAAACCGTTCGTCGATCAACGCTCACTTGATGTTCGTTCGGAATTTTCTCGAAAATGCCCAATCGAATTTTTGCTCCGTTGTAAACTAGCCGATCGGCTCGGATCTGTTTGTAAACGAGCCAAGCACGAGCAAAGATCCACTTGGTTTGATTCGGCTGGAATTAATAGCACTCTAGTAGATTTCACCTATTATATACAAATATATAATTATATTTATGCGTACTTGATCAACAAACCTAATAAAAAATTCTGCATCAGACATGAAAGCAAAATCCTACGCCGTTAAGAGATATTTTTATCGATCATCTCCCGCTCTCATCGTCATCATTCTCTGCAATATGATATCCGCCTCATCGGCTACAGCCTTAGCCTTATCATCAGCCACAACTATTGTTATCCATGAAAATATTATGTAATGAATTGTGGCTAATTTTTAAGTCATTAAATCTTTTTTGTTACAGTATAAATCGTATGACACACAAGATAGTTAGGTTGTATAAATTGTTCTCCGCTCGTTTGCGCTTGCTAAACGCTCACTCGAAAATTTAACGCTCGAAAAATGCTTGTTCGATTTTCCACTCGGTTGTAAACGAATCGGCTCCCCTCGGTTTAGAAACGAGTCAAGCACGAACAAAGATCTGCTCGGTTCGGCTCGTCTCGTGAACAATCCTAGTTTTGTAGGTAATTGAAAGATCTGCTCGGTTGGGCATCCCAAGGGAAAATATAAAAAGGTTGAGAATTATGGGGAAAATTGATTGGTTCAAGAAACACTAACAGTCGAGATCGACCTCCCCCGTTGAAAGACAAAAGGCAACCACACCCATTCACATCCACATCCATATCACACTAATTATTTCGCTATTGTTAGCTTTAAACCCACATGTCCTACCGCGAGGCTCACCAACGCATCAAAGATAATATTTGTAATTTTAAATTCACTTTTTTATTAATCAAGTATGTACGATATATATATATATATATATATATATATATATATATA
>BJCO01722131.1:0-12711 GCA_018326465.1 Flaveria floridana | reverse complement strand
AGCCAGTCTCAATAGCATTCCAGAGATTTGTGTCCACTCCATTAAGATGAATCTCAAAACGTTGCTTCCACTGAGGAAATTCATCAAGAGACAAAAGCTTAGGTGGTTTATTATGGTTCCCGATCTCATTTTCCAATAGCAATAGGTTCTGGATCCTAGAGTCCTTCCCTGCTGAGAATGCAAAGTTCTCTGAGTCCATAATGAATTAGTATAAAACTTGAAAACCAAACTATGTATGCGACTGGGAGGGGCAACTGAAGGACGAGTGAAAACCCAAATGTGCGATTGAGCTTAGTTGTATGACTTGGCAGGCGATTAGGGCAGTTGTGCGAATGAACAGAACGACTGGAACAATCGTGCAATTGAACGAGCGAATGGTCCAATCGTGCGATTGAACTGGGCGATTGGAGTTCAGTCGTGCGATTGAGTCAATCGTGTGACTGAGACTGCTGACTTCGAAATTTTTCGACCTTTTTCACACAATTCGACCTAAAACACAATTTTGAGTACCCTAGACGGCTGCAACTCGAAAAAGACTCAATTTTGAAAGCATGCACACGTAAAAAATGGATTTTTATGCATAGAGCACGGATCATTAGAATAAAAACGTTGACTTTTTCACAAAAACGATTGAATCCACGAAAAATCAAGAGCCAAAGCTCTGATACAACTTGTTAAGTCGCTGGATCGGTGAACATCCGAGCATGTTCTTGACAGAAGGATAAACAACCAAAACCAAAAGTCAAATCTATAACACGAACTATCAAAAATTGGTTTCATTGATAAAACCTAACAATTACAAGCTCGTTAAAACATAAGAATCAAGACTCTTGGCAAGGGGAGATCAAGCATGATCTCCCCTCTCATCCGGCAGCCCTAGGCTCCGGGCAGACTCCCTCTCGAAATCCCTGTCTCTCTACACATTGAAACTGGTATATATAGGCCTCGGCCTATATTAGATACGACTGGGCCTATTCGTGCGATTGGACCATGCGTATGGTTCAATCGTATGACTGGACCATACATATGGTTCAATCGTACGACTGGACCATTCTTATGGTTCAGTCTTACGAATGCCCCAATCGCATCTCTCAGTCGCACAACTGGTCCATTAGCCTGGCTCAGTCATACAACGAAGTCTCATTCGCATATGCTCCTGCGAATGACCTAGTTTCATGTGTTTACAACATATCAGGTGTAATACATTAAGCCTAGACTATTCGTCAAGCGACGAACACACTATATATGACAATATATGCTCCAACAAAGTAGATGAGCTATGGGAAGAACTCAAAGAAACCTGAGTTTGTACATGCCTAATAGACTTCTCAATCTATTTCTTAGCTAGTTGAGCCTTGAGACTTTCAATCTCAAGTTGCTGAGAGGCAGACCTATCCTGTAAAGTCTTAACCTTTGATTTAGGGTTTGATACTTTAGAAAGTATGTCTCTGGTAATGAGTTGCAGACTACCCTTATCTTTTTTTGAAGAATCATTAGGAGATGAGATAGCATACCTAGTATGTTCATCATCACCACCAGTAGAGGTTTCTTGGCACCTGGGTACCCTTCTTACTGATGTCTCTTTTACAGGCATCAATTGGCAAGGTTGCCATAGAGTCAGTCTCACTGATGTTACCACTATCCTAAGAAGCTAATGAAACTCTCTTAGTGGTGCCAGTTGAGTCTACATGAGTCACCTCCACTCCAGTTGGACTTAACTCAGTTTGGTCTAGCTGATGTGAGCTAGATATCAGAGGTTCCCTAGGACTTAGTTGAACTTGAGAGTGGCGTGGTAGATCAACATCATGGCCCGGAGAAACATGATATACTTACCAAGGTTAAAAGGTCAAGAAAGGATACAAAGGTTACTTCTAATGACCCGGGACCTTGGTCAGCACCTAATGGCTCCTCTGCAATAGCAGTTGAGCCAATGATGTGGCTGTCCCTTTTTGGCTGCTCAGGGGAGTGTTAAGACTCATCCTGAGGGCTAAAGGCTTGGTTAATGGACTCGTCAGGTTAAGAGTGAATAGACTTAACACTAACATTGAGGTCAGTGGTAGAGGATGGTTAGATCTCTGGCTGAGTGGGAGCCCTTGATTCGACTATAGCCTTTTTGGTTTGAATATACAGGACTTGCTCAACCAAAGTAGATTGATCAAAGGTTTTTCTAGGGCGTCTTTTGTATGTGAATTTGATTTGGTCGGAAGAAGTGATTCGCATTGTAGTGGTGGTGTCTAGTGTGGGTTCATCACCTACTAGGTCTGCTAGAATATCAACAGGAGCCATTGGCTCGAGCATACCTGGAAGGAGATTAGTGAACCCTCTAGTGAGTTAGTGGAAACCTTCTTTAAAGTCTTGAAGATGCCCGAACTCATGTGATGGACTATTAGGACATGAGCAAATTGAAATTTGTCCTGGTCAAGCTCATAGTTGATTATGTGCTAAACGAACTGGGGATACATGTAGAATGGATCCCTGGTGAGATTACCTCTTAGATCATTCAGCATAAATCATGAGTTATTGAAGCGGATCCTTTTACCAAGCAATGGACTTGGCAGCCCAAATCATACGGGATTAGATCCCATCCCCCTGACTTGTTGGATAGGCTGTGCATGACAATGTGTAGCAAAAACTTCAAGTTGTTGGACAAATTGAACTTGTACACCATAGATTTGCTAACATTGCCGTAAAAACTCATTTCTCAATCTGAGTGTAGGTATCCTCCAACTCAGACTTTAGGAATTTAGTAGCGGCTCCTTCATCATGGAGTTCTAGATGCTCCCTGATAGTTGTTTCAATGATGATAATCTCCTGTCCACAGATCCTTGATCTGATGACCCTTTCATCATTGATAGTCTCGCTTCGAGCATCGACCCAGAATTCAGTCATGTGGTTTGAATAGATGGTGAGGTTAACAATAAGGGCAGTAAAGTATATGGATTGTGATAGAAATTGAACGATAGGGGCAAAATTGACATCCTTTAAAGAATCAAGGATGGCATCCTGGTTGTGTTATGGAGTCAAGGACATTGTTCTGAAAGTATTGTTTGATTGAAGGAATTGAGAGTGAATGGAGAAGATGATTGAAATTAGGGCTTTTGTAGTGGTAATAAAAGTAAAGAAAGGTATTCGGAAGGTTTTAAATGGGGTAAAAATCCAAACCGATAAGGTGAAAGGACAGTTTAGGTCTTGATTTGACAAGGGCGGTAAGATAAACCATTTAAAATATTCCGACAATCATGAATAAAATCTTTCTTTTTTAAGAGTAGGCCTAAAGGATTTCCATTACATAGTAAATGTTTCCTTCTGAGAGTAAAACTTCTTAAGAGAGAAAACACTTGTGTTTCTCAGTATTGCCTTCCGAAGCCACTTTTACTTCCGAAGGCGAACCATGTCTTATAGATAAGTTTGCTTCCAAGAGTGAAGTGTTCTTCTGAGAAATGAAGTTAGTAAGCTTCAGAAGTGGATTTGATCTATGACCAAATCTTCTTACGAGGATAAATACTCTTCGGAAGAGAATACTTGTGTAGAGGAATTTATCGTCCGAAGATATATAAAGATCTCTTCCGAGGGTAATTTCTCTTCAGAAGAATTCATACAAAATAATTTTGAAGAAAAACTTTTGTGTAACAGGGCTTAGATTGTATGAAGACATCAAGACATTTTAAAAGGTTTTCAAAAGAGATTGACTAGTCAATGTTAATCATCCCAATAGCTGTGATTAAATACTTAAATCTTTATTCATTAAAGACATCAAGTCAGCATATTGTTCATTTTAATTGACTTAGACTAGTTTGATTATTTTTTTCCCATGAGTATCTCGAATGAAATGGTACCTGATGTCAATATGCTTTGTCTTGGAGTATTGTACTAGATTTTCTATGATAGAAATAACACTCTTGTTATGAATGTGGATAGGAATCTCCATAAAGTTGAAACCATATCCTAACATCTGATTTAAATCCATAGTAGTTGAGCACAGCACCTTGCAGTAGCAAGGTATTCAGCTTTAGCAATTGATGTAGAGACACATGATTGCTTCTTGCATTCCCAGGAGATGATCCTTCCACTAAGAAATTGACATCCTCCTGATATCTTGCATATATATCTTGAGGTATCTAAGTATTCTCTTGACAACAATTAGGTGTCACCTTAGGAGAAACCTAATATCTTGCAGAGATGCAAGTTGCAAACATGATATCAAGCCTACTTATAGTGAGATACATCAGAGATCCAATAATTGCCTTGTACTGATGTTGATCAGTATCCTCTCCCTCGGAATCAAGACAAAGATTATGATTTCTGGGTATAGGTGTCTTGGCTGGTTTATAATCTTTCACCTTGAATCTTTCTAAGATGTCCTTGACATACATAAATTGATTTATGAAGAACCTTTCTTCTATCTGGTTTACTTGAATTCTAAAGAAGAAATCCATTTTTCCATGGAACTCATCTCAAACTTCTTTCTCATTATGTTTTCAAAGTCTTTTCACATTTGGTCATTTGAGGAACCAAATATGATGTTAACAACATAGACTTGTACAAGTAACATGTCCTACCCTGACTTCTTTATGAATAATGTCTTGTCTATGGTGCATCTGGTATAGTCATTCTTCAGAAGAAATTGAGTGTCTCATACCACAGCCTATGTGCTTGATGTAACCCATAAAGAGCTTTATCCAGTTGGCACATATAGTTGGGGTGCTGTGGGTCTGCAAATCCAGGTGGCTGGCATGCATAGACTTCTCTATAAATATCTCCATACAAAAATGCACATTTGGCATCAAGTTGATAGTCTGTGAGGTTCTTGGATGCTGCAAAAGCAAGGAAGTTTACACAGCCTTAAGTCTTGCAACAGGTGCAAAGACATCAGTTATGCCTTCCTCCTATATGTATTCTTGAACCACAAGTCTTGCTTTGTTCTTGATGATCAAACCTCTATCATCTCTTTTGTTTTGGAACACCTACTTAGTGCCAATAGGGGCTTGGCAAGGTAGTAATGGACACAAGTTCCATACCTTTTTCTTCTTGAACTAAAGCAAATCCTCTTGCATTGCTTCGACCAAATTGTTGTCCTTGAGGGCTTCCTCCACCTTCTATGGTTCCATCTGAGAGAGAAAGAACGAGTACAAGGAGACATTCCTATTGTAGGTCTGACTTCCTGTTTTCACACCTTCTGAGACATCCCTAATGATGCTCTCAACTGGATGAGTGTTGTGTATCCTAAGCCTAGGAACCACATCTAGTTGCATAGATAGATCCAAGTTAGAGAAGTTTTGCTCAAGGTTTTAAACACCATCACTAGCTGATGTCTCACACTCATTCAATATGGACTGATTGAATGTGTGACAGCATCAATGGTATTTTGCTATGAAGCAGCATCAAAAGTTGCATGTTCCTTTAGATCACTATCTTTATCAGCTTGTTGTTGAATGTTGAAGTTGTCAGCTGATGAGTTTTGAGGCTCAGTTTACTGACAACTTGTTGAAGCTCCATTGTTTCCTCAGATGTTCAAGCTTTTAGGACTTCTAGTAGTGAAAGCTTGATCTTTATGACTTCTTGGAGAAACTGGTATAGGTCTGGGTAACTCAAACAATTGATCTTCATAGACGTCACTTTAAGTTCTTGTTCCAGTTGAAACATTCTCACAAGATGATTTAGAATAGTTTGGAAATAATTCTAAGTCAAATATATGATCAGGACCATTTTACTGAACACGAGGAGTGTGCTCATTAACAACAATGTTGGATGATTCCTCAAATTGTTGGTTTTTGATGTTTATACTCTATAAGTAATAGAATTGAGGAATATCCAACAAAGATAGCATCATCTGACTTTTTAGCAAATTTTGCTAAATTGTCTTTTGTGTTAAGTATGGTACACCTACTGCCAAAGGACGTAAGAAAACCAAGGAATGGTGGCCTCTTGTTCCATAGCTCATTAGGGGTCTTTCCATGGGGATTAACAATGAGAACCCTGTTTTGCACATAACATGCAGTGCAGACTACCTCTACCCAGAAAGTTAGAGGTAGCTTTGAATCAGCTAACATAGTTCTTGTAGCCTCAACAAGTGTCCTGTTTCTCCTCTCAGTAACACCATTCTGTTAAGGAGTTCTAGGAACACTGTATCGTCTGGCAGTCCCTTTTGAGTTATAGAATGAGTCAAGAACTTTATTCTTAAACTCAGACCCTTGATCACTTCTAATGATTTTTACCTTGTGATCAATTTGATTTTCAATTTTAAGAATAAAATATTTTAAAGTTTCAGCAATTTCATCTTTAGTTCTTAAAAAGAATATCCATGTAGATCTTGTAAATCTTCAATAATCACAAGGAAATATGATTTCCTTCTAATTCTCATTATACTTATGGGATCAAAAAGACCCATGTGCGATAAGTGTAATGGGGTGGTGATGGAGTTAGCCTCTTTGGATTCATGAGAGACCTTGTCTTGCTTCCCTTTCAGACAAGCAACACAATTATCTTTACAGAAAAACTCCTTTTTAGGCACACCATGTACCAAATTATTTTTAACCAGTTTGTTCATGGTTTTAAAATTAGCATGACACATTCTTTTATGCTAAAGAGTTGACTCATCACCATTAGCTTTAGGAAGAAAGCATGATACTTCACCCAGTGGGGATGCATTGTTCATATCCAGCTTTTACTTATGTCCTCTCCTGAGAGATGTAAGAAGCACCAATCCTGAGGAATTGTCATCCCAGGTTTTAGGATAATGCACTCATGTTATGTGAAAAACATCTGGTGCTTTTGGTCACAGAATTGAAAACACTAAAGAGATTGTGTTTAAGCTGTTTGACAAAGTTTATTTTGTCAAATTTTAACTTACCATTGGATACACTACTGTACCAGATATATATCCTTCGGCTTGACCTCCAAACTAAATAGGACCTCCATCAAAATGTTCAGTTTGTTGCAGGAGAGATCTGTTCCCTATCATGTGCCTGGAGCATCCACTGTCAACAAGCCATTCATTCATTTTTGTCATGTGGATGTCCCTACACATTAAATGAAATGATTAATTATTATTGGAAACCCAAGCCTTTTTGGTCTTGGGTTCTTCCAATGTAGATGAGATAATTGAACCAAAATGTATGCATGAGGGTTCAACTATGGTTTGTGAAGAAGAGGTTTGGGCTGTAGCATCTTTTTTGATCTTTCATTCCATCTTATGGTTGATTAATGTAGCTGACCCTGAGGAGGCTTGACAGCATGACTTGCTTCCAAGGCTTCTTTCTTCTTGGAAGAAGTTGTTACCATCTTTTTGTTCTTTTGTTTGTTCACTGCATTGTCTTCCAAAGCCATTTTCCTTTTGGAATAATTAATTTCTTCCGAAAGCAACTTGGCCTTTGAAACAAGCTTTCCTTTTCGCAACACTTGGACCATATGGTAAGGTCCAAGTGTGAAACCATCCTTGACTCCTTATTTCTTAACATTGGCTACATAATGTGTGCTTGCTGGAGTGTAGTAACAATCTTTAGCCATGTGGTTATGCAGACCATATATTATGCATCAATGTTATTCTTGATGAGGTATGAGGGTTGTTGTTTCTTGCACATATTTTCTCCTTGAACAGCCTTCCCCGTCAATATTTTATCCTTTAGCTGGATGGGAGTGCTGGTACTACACCCTTTTCCTGCATCAGAACTTCCAACCACTTGGAATCCAGCTGAGATGAATACACCCTTTTGCCTTAGGTCTATCTTCAACTTTGACTTAGCCACCTTCTTAGTAGTTTTTTTTGCTGCCTCGATTTTGTTCTTTCTAGCTTTGGCGGTTAGGGGTTGATCATCAGTGGTGAGGTTTTCTACGTTATCCTTCCCTGTGATGGTTCCTATTTATTAGTTCCCAACCCACTTTTATTTTGATAACACACCTTTGAGTGGGAGGATGATGCAATGATGGTGTTTAAGTTATGCTTTAAATAGCATACTTCTTTCCTTTAGCCTCAGCTATCACTAGTTGGGTTTGATCCTTTGTGAACTTGGAATCTTTTATTTGAGCCCTGTATTTTGAATGTTTATGTTTTAAAGAGGATATAGTATTAACTAACTGTTTAATTTTGAGTTTGTAGTCAGATTCTACTATCTTAAAATCAGATTTTAGTATGTTTAAGGACTCGATATCAGATTTAATTTCCATGTTACAGTCCTAATACAATTTAACTTTATCAATACAGGCTAGAGTATAGAGATGTTCATATACCATATTGTCTTCAGTTCCAGCCATGAGAGCTTGAGCAGGAGTAACATCTTGCACCATGAAGCTCCAATCAACTTCTTGAGAAGCAGCTGCAGTATGTTGTTTAAGGGGTTTGGCTGCAGCTTTGTAGAATGAAGTTGGGAGGCTTAAGTTACTCCAGGATTGGATCTAGGAGCCTTACATTCCCTTACAAAGTGATGAAGTTGGTTGAAGTTGTAGCACTTGGCCTTTGACATGTCAAACCCAAATTTGCTGTTGGATGGGTTTTGAGGGACTTGTCTTCCAGTTCTCTTGAATAACTTCTTTGCTCTGTAGCTCAGGAGAGCCATCTACTAGACAATGTCCATGTACTGCACATCATCTGGGCTAAAACATTTGAGATCATCAAAACAAAATTTAAAATCTCTTGAGCTCATTCCCTGAAACAAAAGCACAACTATTCTTAAAAGGATTTACTTAAGCCTGTTGAGACCGGGGTGTCTCAGGAAATGTGATATAACGCACCGAAGAGGATGATGGCTGCTGGGGGTAGTTCAGGTACAACTGGGTCTGTGGAGTTCTTGAACCTTTAGTAACATTGTAAGGTTATATAATAAGGCTGATGCAACCAAAGCAACCGAAGGCTTCCTGCATGCATGCACTACGTACAAGGTAGAAGTTGCTTCGGAAGTTTTACGCTCTGCACAGAAAATATTCCATGTGTAAAATCTTTCAAAGCCAAAGACCAAATATTCCGAAGCCAAAGATGAAGTCTTCTGAAGCTTCAAAGACATAGTCTTCAAAGCCAATAAAGTGAAGACTGATTTCTTCCAAAGAGAAAGGAGAATATGATTTCCTTGGATGTACTTTTGCATAAAGGAGAATATGATTTCCTTGGATGTACTTTTGCATAAAGCTAACCAACTTTCCACTACAACTCTGAAGTCTCACCAACTTGCATAACTTGGTGAAAAGGTCCATGCTTTTACAACTGTACATTGAGGTATAGAGTCTGTAACTTTCTACTTTATGTACTTTTATCCTTATTTTAATATAATAGGATGTGAACTATGGCATGTCATAGTCACAAGTCAAAAGATAATCTGCCTTTTGACTCTACATTGATCTTGTTGTCGATCAATGTTTCGAGCTAGCTTTCACAATATAGTCGGTTGTAGAATGTAGTATAAAGTATCTCAACGTCTTGTATCTTATTTTTGTAGTGTAACACTTGTAAAAGAACTTGAGATTAATATACATCATTCTTAAAAACCATATCATATTGTACTTGAATTCTGTCTCCTTGTTTACTTATATTCTTTACATCATTTACTCAAACCCGGTTCTCTATTTAAATTGTTAAATGTTCTAACACTCTCCTCTGTGTGAGACTAGTTGTATTAACCTCCCTTAACCGGTCCTGTAATTGGTATCAGAGCATTACAGGCCCTTGATTGTAAAAAAGTTCATGTCCTCTCTTCCAAGACAATGGACACACTACTGTGTGGTCATTAAGAAGCCTGAAAACCTCAAGACCCTTACTCTCACTAAGTTATATGGCATACTTAGCGGTACCAGATAGAGATGAACATGCAATATCCATCTGGTAACTCTAGCAATATACAGAGTTCTACCCTGCATGTGGTTGAAAGTGATTATAGAGAACTACAACACCATCTTATCTCTTACCCTGACAATTCACCAAAGGGCCATTTCATCACCTTCCTATAGACACCAAGGGAAAGCTACATCCAGGGAAGCATATTCTAAGAGACAAGCTCATCACAAGCATTTGTGTCTCATGATGAAGGCACAACCAACTTCCTCTTCACCTTTGAAGATTTGGACAGTGTCCATCTGAATGACCTGGAATGTATGGAGATAGTTCAACAGACGGCTTTTCTCACTCATAGAGCCAAGAAATTCTACAAAAGGACATGGAGGAAGTTTCCCAGCAATGTGTCCAGTTGAAAGTTTGGCTGGATAAAAGCAAAGTGATGTGTTACAATTGTAAACAGATGGGACACTTTGCTAGAGAGTGCAAAGCACCCAGGACTAATGGTGGCCAAGCAAATGAAACTACACTGAGGGAGCTCCACATACTAAGAAGCCCAAGCAGCAAGCTGCAGTTGCTGTTGAAGAATGAGGCTTTGATTGGAGCTTCTAGGTTGAAGATGTATATGCAAACCAGGCACTGATGGTAGATCATGATAAAGTCAAGGTATTGGAGCATCTTTGTACCCAAGAATGCATTGCTAAAGTAAATAGATATAGGTCCTATAAATTAGAGATGAGATCTGATATTGAGTCCTTGAACATAATAAAAGATGATTTCAAAAGAGCTAAAAATAAGTATAAATTAAAAATAGAAGACTTAAAGAAAACCATTTCAACTCTCAAACATGAATATACCAACTACAAGACTTAAATTAATGATCTCATCACTAAGTTAACTAAGTGTCATGCTACGCTTGTGATCAGCAAAGCCAAGGCAGAGAAACATGTTTTTTGAAGAAGAGACCTTTAAGAACATAATATCCTGATCCATACATGCCAAAGTGTGTTATCAGAACAAATAGGGACTGGGATCTAGTGAGATAGCTCCTCCACACACCTTATTGTTTGTAAGACCTTCAAGGTGTACAACTGGTCAAGATGAGCTTCCATCCATAGACCCCAGTGATGAAGAGGATGAAGAGGAGATAGTGAAGGATATATCTAAGAAGAGTTAAGAAGATCATCCTAACAAGGGTTACTATTCTCCTGAGGAGAGGAAGAAACTAGGGATGACAAAGTCAAAGAGGAAGAACTTGATCTGAGCAGGCAAAAGAAGATCAAAGAAAGCTCAAGAGATCAAGGCCACTTTCAACTCCAAGCAGCAACAAGTTTTTATCTCTGTAGGGTTTGAAGTGGTGAAGCCTTTGGATTCAAATATGAACTCTAGTACCAAGAGGTAAAGTTAATATCCATCTCTTTTCTGTGAAAGAATGAAGGCTGATCAGCTGTATACCTATAACAACCCTTCCTCGACCCCAAGATGAGTTAAGGACTTATGAAAAATATTTAAGTGGATATTTTTCTAAGTCATGCGCCTAAATAGTGCCCATGCGCCTGAACAGTGCCTATGCGTATGAACACTACTGGGATGCCCAAGACTTAGGCGCATGGGCACTGTTCAGGCGCATGGGCACTGTCAGGCGCATGGGCACTGTTCAGGCGCGTGACTTAGAAAAACGTCCACTTAAATATTTTGAATAAGTCCTTAACTCATCTTGGGGTCGAAGAAGGGCTGTAACATTCTCCCATCGTTTAGGAATTTCGTCCTAAAATTTTAGCTTCGATTAGATTTTCAGATGGGTGGGCTTAAAGAGGAGTGGATATTCCTTCCTCATTTCATCTTCTCGTTCCCATGTGAATTCGGGTCCTCGCCTAGAGTTTCATCTTACTTTCACCTTGGGTATGCGACTTTGCCTAAGTTTCTAGACCAGTCGATCGGTAATCTCTATGGGCTCCTCAACAAAGTACAACTTGTCATTGATTTTGGCTTCCTTTAATGGCAATTCCATGGTCTTGTCTACCAAACACTTCTTCAGACATGTGAAAAATGTTATGTATGTAAATCAATTTTTAGGGTAGCCTAAGTTGATATGATATCGGGCCAATTCTTGCCAATATTTCAAATGGTCCAATATATCTTGGGCTTAGCTTGCCCTTCTTTCCAAACCTCACAGCTCCCTTCCACGAGGCGACTTTTAACATCACTCTATCGCCCACTTGGAATTCCAGAGGTTTTCGTCTTCTGTCGGCATACTTCTTTTGACAATCTTTGGCTATACTCAGCCTCTCCTTAATCTTTATTAATTTATCTGTGGTTTCCATTTTGACGTTGGGTCCCATCACTTGGCTATCACCAATCTCGTTCTAACTCAATGGTGACCAACATTTCCTGTCGTATAGAGCCTCATACGGGGCTGCTTTTATACTTGCGTGGTAACTATTATTGTAGGAAAAGTCTACTAGGGGAAGGTGGTTATCCCAACTTCCACTAAAGTCAATCATGCAAGCTCTCAGCATGTCTTCCAAAGTTTGAATGGTTCTTTCACTTTGCCCGTCGGTTTGAGGGTGATACGCAGGTCTTAGATCATGACGGGTCCTCATAACCTGTTGGAGAGATCTCCAAAATCATCATGTGAAGTGACTATCATAAACTAAGATAATCGAGAGTGGCACTCCATACCAACTCACTATTTCATCAATGTATATTTGGGCTAACTTTGACAAGTCATAGTCCTCTCGAATTGGTAAGAAATGGCTCTTTTGGTAAGCCTGTCCATGATTACCCAAATAGCATCATGACCGTGAGATGTTCTTGGTAGTTTCGTGACAAAATCCATTGTGATGTTATCCAATTTCTACTTCGGGATTTCAGGTTGTTGTAGGGTTCCTAATGGTTTTTGGTTTTCAGCCTTTACCATTGCACACGTCAAACATTTACCCACATAGGTCACA
>BJCO01722130.1:0-11958 GCA_018326465.1 Flaveria floridana | reverse complement strand
ACTACAAGAACTACTTGCCAAAATGTCTCAAGAATTAAGTCCATCTGCCCACATTCACCCACAGATGGCACCTTCTTCTGAAGGTCTCCCATACACAGAGCCACTTCAAACTACTCAGCCACCAGCCTCTGCTTCTGGCACCATTTCTCAGGGACAGATCCCTCTGAGCAAATTGTTGCTATCTTTAAAACGTCCTTGCCTCTTATCAATCCCATCATCACTGATATTGTGAATCAAACCCTTGATGAGAGGCTTTCCTCAAACATAAAAACCCCGGTTGATGATGCTATGTCTAAGAAACTTTCTGACATTCAAACCCATGCAACCAATGCAACCAAAAAGGGGAGTCTAAGTCAGTGAAAGTCATTAAGAGGAAAAGAGTTGAAGAAGAGAAAGAGAACGAAAAGGAGGAGGAGGTGGAGAAGGAGAAGGAAATGGAGATGGAAAAGGAGATTGAAAAGGAGAAGGAGGGTGAGAAGGAGAAAGAAAGAGAAAAAGACTTTCATGTAACATATAAGAAGAGGAAGGGTGAAAATGAGAAGTCTCCTCTTGAAAAGAAGCTAGCAGACATGGTCAAAGAAACTGATGACCAACACAGTAGGTCAATGGATAAAATCATTGATCAGCTTTTTAGGCAAGGCTTTAACACTGCTAAGCTTGATTCTGAGATAAGGAAGTTGGAGTTTTAGGAGATTGAACACCGATGGTCTGGCTATAGTGAGAAGGCGAAGGAAAGACTTGAAGCTATGGCCAGATTCATTTCGAAGTATCTGGGGAGATCAGTCCTTGAGGTCAAATCATGGTCCAGGGATAGCATCTTGGAGATAACCAACAAGATCTGTTCGTCTGAGATATTCACTAAAGGGTTGATCATAGAAGCCCTAGATGAAGCTGGTGCTGGGAGCAGGAATGTTCTAGCAAAATGGTCCAAAGCCTCTCTTACAACAAAAATGCTAGAACAGCCTGCACAATCTCCCACACCAAAACAACTAACATCACAACCGACAAAACCAACTCCCTTACCCAAGAAACTAATAGCCGATGATGCACCCAAGAAGAGGAAGAGAAGGGTGTTGAGGCTTGAAGAAGAAAAAGAAGAAGATGATGATGTTAAGGACAGGCTGCCCATTTCAGCTGTTATTCAATTGCCTAAGGCCAAGAGTCAACCAACAACAATCACTCCTGCCATCCAAATGCAAACTGTGAAAGTCAAACTTGAAGAAGAAGAGTAACATAAACAACATGATGAGCAGTTATTGAGTCTAGTTGACAAAGATTTCCCTCATACTTCATCTATTCTATCAATGAGGAAAAAAGCTTAGAAGTTATATGCTCTCAGGTTTACTTTTCAATATCAGAAGGAGAGAGTAAGGATCTGGCTTGATCCTAGGGTGAGTCATAGAATTCATAAGAAAAACATTCCTCAAAGATACAATGGCCAAGTGAAAAAGATTGTAGATGCAGTGATCATGCTGGCCATTGTAGTATCACCCTGGGAGATCCTAGAAGACTTCAAGAAAGCCTATAAAGCCAATCTTCTCCCACAAAAGTTGTTAGAGAACAAAATGGTGAAAAAGGGGTTAATATACAAGAGGCTTGAGGAAGTCAGACATAATGAACTCCAGTTGTTGGTAGAGGGTAATCACCCTGATGAATTTGCTTACAGAGAAATAACAACTGTGGATTTAAGAAATGGGAAACAAGTCAGATACCTATCTGAGTATTATGGGCCTGAGTTCTTCTTTGATGGAGGAGCTGAAGAACTCACCCAAGAAGAACAAATTGTCTTCTTGGAGGCCTATGTGAGAGAGTCTTACATACTCATAGTAGGGAAGTAGGTTTCATGGATGGGGTAACAGCTCTGTGTCCAGTTCCCCAAGACAGGGTTCCCACCCATCCTTTGCCAATCAGATCTTTGAAACCTCTTCCCTGGCCTGTGCTTATAGTACTCATTTCTGAGCTGATCCAGAAGAAAAACACAACTTTTCTGCCAAATAAGTGGGACTCAAATAAACTTAAAGGTTTTGGCTGCATTGGTTTAGGGGGAGTTTGTTGGACCAAAAGAACCAATGAGCCTGATCAGAGAAATCCTTTAAGTCCCATAAGACATCATAAGTACTGAAGAAGGCTTCATCAGCTGAAGTCATTAGCTGAAGACATGTACTGAAGACAAAGTCTGAAGTTCAAGTACTGAAGACAAAGTCTGAAGATCAAGAACTGAAGACAATGTCTGAAAGTATCTACTGAAGACAAAGTCTGAAGTTCATCTACTAACGACAAAGTCTGAAGTTCAAGTCTTCAGAGGTTGTCACAACAGCTGAAGTAGTTCTCTTCAGTAGTTATGATTGTTTTATTTCAGTAGTTTTCTTTCAGTAGTTTAGTTAATGTAAACGTCTAAAGAGCTTGTTCTTCAGACGTTGTAGCTTCAGTAGTTATAGTTTCAGTAGTTATAGTAGCAGTACACTTAGCTTTTATTGTAAGAAGATGTCAGCTGTTGTAGACATCTTTAGTACTTTTGTTTATTTTCTGTAGTTATTGTATAAAGGTTAGATGTCACTATCAAGTGACATCTGCTGACGTCACCTTCCTTTATAAAAGGGAGGTTGACCTAATTTGTAAAGTGCCGAAGCGTGTGTTGAATGAAAACATTCCTTTTGCAGAAATACTTTCTCTCTCTATAACCGTACTATTTCATTGAAATATCATTTTTGTTCTTGCTTGAATTTCGTCTAATTCCTATACTATTCCGCTGCGAATCAAATCTAATTGATCAAACTAGATTCGAGATCCCTTTCATCAGTCTTTCCCCGCCGAGTAGCTTCACCCTCGTGCCATTCTCAGCAATTTACCTGCCAACTGAAAATGCATAAAAGTTAGGGTTGCTAAGTGAGTTCTACTTTTATACGTATCAAAATACCTTGTGTGTTTTATGTACAAAATATACCTTTCCATAAATTACCTTTACCTTCATATATGAACACACATCATACGTACATTCAAACAATATTCATTTTTTATTTTGTTCTTTCATACTTTCATTATTATCTTTCATCATCATATTCACACTTTCATTCCATTCTTTTCATTAGCCTTCTCTTTCGTATACATTCTTTCGTTTCATACTTTTCACTGTCTCTTACTTTCATTCTCATATTTTCGATTCGTACTTTACATCATTCTTTTATTTTCTTATTTTCTTTTCGTATATTACGTGACTCTTTTACTTTCATACCGATCGATGAACAATACGCCGAACATTATGTAGAACTAACTGATTCAACGTGAAACCAAATCAAATAGTGCGGAATCCTATTTGATTGGCGATCCAATCAGTGAGAATGACAACCTGATTAATCTAACGATTAAACAAACGTTAAGAATGAGTAGAAATCAATCAGGAACGAACTTCGAAATTCGATGGATGAACTGGGACGCTCTAGATGGCTAGGGTATGATAATATTCAAAGTGTTCTGTTTTTCAACGAATTATGTTGTATTTATAGGTTGCAGTGTACAGTCGTACGACTAAGCCATTAGCATGGTCAATCGTGCGACTGAGTCAAGCGATTGATTCATACGCATGACTGAACTCTACAAACGGTTCAGTCATGCGACTGAGCCAGTCTTATGACTTAGTCGTGCGACTGATCCAGTCACCTGGTTTAGTCATGCGACTAAGCCAGTCTTATGACTCAGTCGTGCGACTGATCCAGTCACCTGGTTCAGTCGTGCGACTGGTCCATAAGCATGGTCTATTAGCATGAATGACCACAAGACTAAGTCAAACACATTTCTGAATCATTACTAACTTAGAACTATGAATAACTACTACAAACCTATATATAATGTTCAGTCAAGTGTGTAGTAATAAACGTTATAAGAATACAATATAATCAATAGTAAATAGCATCCAAACTTATATCATACTACAATAATACCCTTGTATTACACATATGTATGAAATGAAAGACATAAACGTTTAAGTACAATAAACTAGGGACATCATGCATCAACAAACTCCCCCTTGGACCTAGTTTACTCTATCGTCTAATATTCTTCACATACTCTTCAAACTTCTTGTACTTCTCCTCTTTTGTGACTCCAGAATGAATCTCAAATGCAAAACAGAGTCTGATAATGTGCTGAAAATGGAGAGCTTGTACAATGTCCTAAGAGTCATAGAATAGTGGCCACTTGTATAGAGTGTAGACATCGTCCGCCGACAAGTTGGTAAGCCACATAGGGTCAAATACCCTGATCGTCTCAATCTTTCTATCTCGGTTAAGCACTATAACCCCTTCTCCCGTTCTCCAATCAAATACCACCATTTGAAATATGGTGTGAATTCCTGTGGCATTTCCCTTAATGGAATCTTAGACATTGTTCTTGGAGGACTCTACTTCAACACCACTTTTGTTCTTGTAGAGATAGGGTCGACTTTAGTTTTGTGTAAAAACCTCCTCGACTATTGAGGTTTGAAGTTCACCCATATTGTGTGGTATTCCTTCTTCAATGCCTTCCTAAACCATCCCAACATTCTTCTCAGGTTAGCATATAACAGGTTCAGGCATGCTAGTATGTTTATCTCTAAACTAGGGAGAGTCTGCAGATCGTGCGGATGTCGATAATACTCAATCCCCTTCTCCCTTTTGAGTGCATAAACATTTAAGTCCCCAAAATATGCCCAGCTGATGATCTTGCTAGATACTTTCTGTCATGTCGTGAATAATCTCCCCCTCTTCAAGTGTGTAACTCACAAATCTTCTTACAATCCCTTGCAAATCAAGAATCATTGTGTGCTTAGTCTTAACTTGCTCAAGGGGAGCAACATCAAAATCATCGACATGTTGATTTGTATCTATTTGAAAGAACGATCACCAAAGCACATATTAATGACTCATCAAGGTGTTAAACGTAAAATATCATCATTTACATTAATGTGATACAATGTTCAATTACAAAAGATTTCAAATTACATAAAACTTCTTAGTAATTACTTTGATCTTTATCTTGAGGCTCATTAGCTTGATGAGCTGAGGAAAAGCCTCCCTGATCTCGACTTCGCTTAGTCCGCCTCTCCTTCTCAGATTGATTTGAGGCTGGCGCGTTTGCATCACCTTCAGGTTCGTCATCCTCATCATCATCTTTCTTCTTCTCTTCTCTAGTCTTATCCGACTCTTCCTCATCATCCTCATCATCTGATTCGTCATCACTAGAATCATCATCGTCGTCACTATCATCTCCTTTAATCTTTAATGTCTTCTCTCTTTTTCCGTTCATCCTTAACATGATCTTCTTGTTCTTCTTCTCAAGACCCTCGATCTTCTTGGTGGATGCCAGCACTAGCTAATTTTGAGCTTGAACGGCCTTATGAGCTTGAACTAAAGCCTACTCATGGGCTTCGTTCTTCTCGGTTAGTTTGGCAATTTGCTGGCCCTGTGCTGCATTCATTGACATCAATTGGCTAATCTGGGCAGTCTTCAGATCATCAGATACCAGTAGCTTTACCACTAGCTTGTTAAGGCTTGCTAGCTATCCTCTAACCCAATAGTGTGTAGAGTAGTGCTCTGGAAAGGAGGAATATGGGAGGTTGAGGTGCAGACTTGTGTAACGGTAGGCTCGGTGGTTGAGGTTGTGAAGATGGGTGTGGGGATAGGAATAGTTTGTGGAGCTAAGGTGTTGGGTATTGTGGGTGAGGTTGATGTGGGTATTTGCGTGGTAGTGGGTGTGTCAGTGGTAGTGGCTGTAATGGTGGTCGTGGCAGGGGTAGTGGTAGTGGTGGTGGAAGAACTCATCAAAATGATCCTTTGGCATTTCCCCTTCTTCCCATAGGTTTGGGCCATCCTCTTCTTCATCGTCCCCTTAGCCATCAGTGCTCCCCCTGTGCTGCGAGGTTGTTCGGGTGTATATGTTGGATCTGTTTCCTCGGTGTCAACACCATGTGAACCAGCCCGACGGGAACCAACCACCTCTTTTCCTCTCTCAGTAGCCACCCACTTGCTACCTACCTGCCTAGTAAGTGGCTCTTCTTCTGAATCTGCAGAATCATCTCTCAAGTTAAAATTACCTAGATCTTCCATTGTGGGGAGATCTGGGTGAACTGTAGGCTGGCTCGACCCACCCGCATTAGATGAGTTACCTCCATGACCCACATTCGGGTCATCATCATCATCCTCCTCATCATCAGGAATCACAATGGGCTCAACTTCGGAGTCGCTATCATCATGTCGCTATTTCTTCCTGGCAGGAGCAACATATCCAGAATTGGCAAGATGCCCAAACAATCTCCTCACAGGGGGCTTTGTCTGCTTTCCCCTATATACCTTCATCCTTCCCAGAGTTGTGTCATCCATAACATCCAGTACCACCTCATCATCCCTGTTCTTTGGCAGTGTTGGGAGTTTCTCGTTGATGATCATATGGAGAAACCAGGGATACATGCAGAAGCCCTCCTTCCCCTTTGCCTTTATGTTATCCCTCATGTAGTTGAAGAACATCTTGGAGAAGCTGAATGGGTGGTTCAATACTAACGCCACAATCGCGTTCTAAATCTGATCACTAAGCTTGTCGAATCCACCACGATGAGAGGCTATGCACTTCAGAATCACATGTGTTGGATACTTGAAAGCAGGGCAAATGTTGCTCTTATTAAGCACACCGGCTTACTTAATCCTCAGAAAGAAGCCCCTAACAGTCATGGGATGAAGTTTGGTCGGATGATCGCTTTCATCTCCAAATTGAACACTCGCCTCAGGTCATCTTCACCGATATCTATAGCCTCGCTGAAAATAGAGCTCTTGATCAGATATGGCTCAACAGTACGATCCACTACAACATTCTCCCAGAACTCTTGCTGTAGTAATCGATATGGTGTGCAGGGAGAAGTGCTAGTTTGGTATATCCTGGATTGGATTAGGAACTCTATAACTCCTACAAACTCTGCAGCATTCCTCGATGTGGTGTTCAGGTAAGCACAAATGTTATGCTTAGTACTCATCGTCCACCTTTCGGCCATTTTTTGTAACACAAACAACAGCCATTAGAATAACACGTTAGACCAATCCATATGGAAGAAACATTTGAATTTGAATAGGTCTTATCATACTGGTTCAACCATATGATTGAACTATACGACTGAACTCAATCGTGCGATTAAGAATCCGACTGAGCTTAGTCGTGTTCCTTGTCACACGACTAAACCAGTCGTGCGACTGAAGCACCGATTGATTCAATCGTGTGATTGAATCATTTGTGTGGTTCAATCGTGCGATTGAAGTTCATCAGTATGTCCAGTTGCATACGCACCGTGCGAGGCAGAATTTTGAATTTTCTTCAAATCAGCAACAACCATTTCAAGATTAAAGTCATTAGATGCGCCAAGATTTGTTAAAACACCAGTTACATTTTAATTTCACTTTTAAGTTCATTTAATGATCCAATTTGGCGTTTTTCAGTTTGGTATAGTTTGTTCTATAACATTCGGATTTTTTATTGATTTTAGGTACCAATGCATCATGTTTTCAACTTGGATGTACCTGTAAACCAACAAGGAACAGTTAGCAACCGAATGATCGAGTGAAATCAGAAATTTTTTTTCGAAAAGGGGTCCTATAGATAGTCGGGTATTTGAGAGAATTTGAAACCAAGTGTAGGGTTACGACCGACTGAACCTTCTATTATACTATTATGAATTTCAGTCATGCGACTGGAGCCACACACATGGTTGGTACGTGCGAGTGAGGTTCAATCGTACGACTGACCTATACGCATTCAACCAATCATACGATTGGTTCATACTGAGGTTGCCAATTGTGCGACTCGGCCATCCTCATGGTCCAGTCGTGCGATTGAGCCATACTTGTGGTCCAGTCGTGTGATTGGCCCATACTTATGGTCCACTCGTGCGATTGGGCCATACTTATGGTCCAGTCGTGCGATTGGTCCATACTTATGGTCCACTCATGCGATTGGTCCATACTTGTGAATTTGACTTTGTTTGGCCCACTATTTCACATACTTATCTTTGATAAATGACATATGACCATTGATCATCTCAGACATGATCCTTTTAACTGAAAACCATTTGATCACCTCAGATGTGATCCTTTTATATGAAAACCGTTAGATCACCTCAGACATGATCCTTTTAAATAAAAAACATTTGTTCACCTCAGACGTGATCCTTTTAAATGAAAACCGTTGATCACCTCAGACGTGATCCTTTTCTCTTTCAGAAACAATCTTTTAATGTTCGGTTCCTTATGTGACATTCATAAAGTTCAGTCATGTTACATAGTCCAACACTGACACAATACTAACGTAAGTAATGCAGGAAAACTTGAACTAAAACTGAAATAAGACATATTTTTGTATTTTTCATTTGAGGAGGGTTGAAAGCATTTTCACATTACTTAAAAGATTTCTCCCCCTGAGCAGAATAGCTTCAAACATTAACATCATTTCTAGAAAGATTCACATGGAATCAGACAGGCAGAAAACACAATCATTTGGACCTTTTGTATTTGTATAAATAACAGAGAACATTATATATACGATTCACAGAATCTCATTCATCTAAGAGTCAAAAGCACTAACAGGAAATCATGCTAGAGTTGTTGTAAAGCACACGTTGATTTTGAACATCAAGAGATGCAGCCACGATGATTGTCAGTATATTTGTCCACTGAAATCCATACATAGATTTTTGACACACATTGGTGATAATTTAGGTGTATTAGTTCAACAAGTATTTGTGGATCCCACGCTTATATGGTAATCAACCTTCCTCAGGAGATATTTGAGCGATCTATGGGTTTTTGTCAAGAAGAGACTATTCTAAGAGCTTTCAAAGAGATGCCAAGCCTCAGGTCAGTGCCATTGCATAGCAAAGAGGCGCAAACAACAATGAATTCTTAGAATATATAGGTTATGCTTATCCCCAGGTCAGTGCCATCGCACAGCAGAGAGGGCACACTTCCTATCTTCTTGTTAGAGCAATTTTATAATACATTTAACACAGCAACGACATTTGTCATTTACTTGATTGTGTTTCACTTCATTAGCGTTATGACATTTGTCATATGCATTGCTCATGTTTTTGGTCATTAGCACACATTTGTGGCTTTCTTTTTGCTCCTCACCCCTTATTGGAAATTTATTGATTGTGCAGACCAGGGATAAGATGGGAACCAACAACATGTTGATTGATTTAATTTACATGATTCACCAAAAAATTTATTGATGTTTACGAGTCTATCGTGTTGAATCTACCTAAGCATCATATAATGGACTTGCAACCCCTAGATCTACTTTCTCCAGATAACCATAGTAACAGACTAGCTTACTATCATTTTTCAACTTATTAGGCTTTGACTTCCCAGACTTGTAATTTTTTGTGACTTTCAATATAATATTTCAAAAATGAAAATCTTTTTGGTGTCCCAAACGATTCGATGCCTGTGTACTATCATTTCCACTGTACTGAATCAATTTCTCGGTTTTGATGTCTTTGCTTTTCAGTATACCTGCCCGCCCCCTTTTTATAAGTAAAAATACTGAATCAGAAACCATTCTCCCCCTAAAATACTAAAACAGAAAATCTTTTTGTGTTTTTAATATTTTTAAGATAGAAAATAAAATAAAATAAAATTCACAGAAAAAATTAAAACTAAGAAACAGACGGGCGAACTATGAACTCGACTCCTCCGGAATCACATCGTCTTTCTTTTTGACGGCCATTAACCTCTAATAGATAATAAAATCTCGGTTTATCAAAAGCTTTTGTATAGAGGTCGGCGCGCTGAAAATCAATGTTAATTTTAATTACATCGATTAAATGCTTTTCAAAACAATCACGTATGAAGTGATATTTAATGCTGATGTGTTTGGTTTTGGGGTGTTGTACCAGATTTTAATTTCCAGCTATGACAGCAGAATTGTCAACAAAAATAGGAGTGTTAGTAAATTGCAAACCGTATTCCCGCATTTGCTGTTGAATCCAGATGATTTGAGAACAGCAACTTGCAGCAGCAACATATTCAGCTTCACATGTTGAAAGAGCAACAGAAGTCTGCTTCTTACATTGCCAGGTGACTAACCGCCTTCCAAAAAATTGACACCCTGTAGATTTTGACTTGTGGTTCATCTTGCATCCACCATAGTCTGAGTCACTATACGTTGTAAGTTCAAAGTCATCATCACGAGGGTACCAGAACCCGAGTGTTGGAGTACCCTTCAGATAACGAAAGATTCGCTTCACCCCAATTAGATGATTTACTTTCGGTTTTGACTGATATCTGGCACAGAGACACGTGGCATACATGATATCAGAACGAGAAACTGTGAGATACATTAGAGATCCGATCATTCCGTGATACATGGTTTCATCTACCAAATCCCCATTTTCATCAGGTGCCACATCATGGTTCGTGGCAAGAGGGGTACCAGCAATCGTTATGTTTTCCATATCAAATCATCTCAGAATGTCCCCCACATATTTAGTCTGATGTAGAACGATTCCAGTAGGGGTCTGATCCACCTGTAATCCTAGAAAGAACTTCATTTCTCCCATGGCACTCATTTTAAATTCAGCTTTCATAAAAAATTCAAATTCTTTACAGAAGGCTTTGTTTTTGGAACCGAAGATTAAGTCATCCACATATATCTGAACCATCAGTAAATCACCATCCTTTTCTTTGATAAATAATATGCAGTCAATCACTCCCCTACGAAATCCATGTTTTAGCAGATGTGTGGAGAGTTTCTCATACCAGGCTCGAGGGGCTTGATGTAGCCCATACAAAGCCTTGTCCAACTTATAAACTCTGTCCCGATGATAAGGATCTTCAAATCCTTCGGGTTGACTGACGTACACTGTCTCATGGATATCACCATGTAGAAATGCACTCTTCACATCCAATTGATATACTTTGATCTTCATGTCGGATGCATAAGCTAGGAATATCCTAATTGCCTCCATCCTTGCCACTGGTGCAAATACCTCATTGTAGTCCACGCCCTTGACTTGTCTGAACCCTTGAACAACTAACCGTGCCTTGTTTCTAATAATGACCCTCTGGTCATCTTTCTTGCAACGAAGAACCCATTTCGTACCAATTACCTTAGCACCCTTAGGTCTGTCCACTAGTGTCCAAACACCTAGCTTCTTAAACTGCAGAAGTTCTTCTTGTATCACATTAACCCATGCGTCATCTTTCAATGCATCAATGAGATACTTAGTCTCTACTTGAGAAACAAAACACTTATATGCCCCATCATGAATGTATCCCTTGTCCATCACAGTTTCATAGTTAGCTGTGTACAACTGATTTCTTGTCTGTACCCTAGATATAAGATCCCCGATGATGTTGTTCGGGGGATGATTCACACTAATCCTTGTCACTGGAGTTGTAGGAATGACCACTTCATTTTCCAGATTTGGAATCACTGGTTCATCTGTGGCTAGTTGGTGATTTGCCCCAGAGGTCTCAGCCAATTCATTTTCACCTACAGGTGTACTTTCATCTGGGCTGACAGGTTCATCATTGCTTGCATTTTCATTTGCAGCCTCCTCATTACAGGACCGGTGAAGGGTATGCACTTACAACACAACAACACAAAGAGGAGAGTGCGCAACAACACTTAACAATTCAAATGGGGAACTGGGAAAATTAGTTTTGAAAAGTAAGAAACACATGTGTATATGAGACAGAACAAGAACAACACAAGTAATTGGTTTTCAAGGTTGATGTATATTACTCTCTAGTTCCTTACAAATGTTTCCCAAAATTCTTCAAATAATATACAAGGACTAGAATTACTTATACTACAACCTACAGCCGGCCATACTTTGAAGGCCAGCTGGATACATGATCTAGACAACAAAATCAATGTAGATTCAAAAGGCAGATTGCCTTTTGACTAGTGACTATGACATGCCATAGCTCACATCCTAATATA
>BJCO01722125.1:0-10003 GCA_018326465.1 Flaveria floridana | reverse complement strand
TAATCATCTGCAGAAATCTTGGAAACATCAGAAATCTGTTTCTCACTTCTGTGATGTTGTAGACAAGGCCGTTGAGAATTGAGCATCAAAGTTAAAAGGCCTTCTTGCAATGATACTTTCCAATGCACATGATGCCCTTAGGGATGTTGCATCCCATCTTGTCTTTCTATTTGTCATGTTTTTCTGATAGGTGTGCATCAAGAACCTGAACTAAGCACACATATTTGCCTTCTTGATTTGCTTGCTTTCTATGGTTCCGGTATATCCTATTTGCATGAACACATGTAGTACATAGTGTTCATCAAACTCAACTTCTTTAGAGATGATGATATCTTGATTATGCACAGTAGATATAACTACTTGCTGATCATCAATCTCTTCAAGGTGTGCACTAGTCCAAAACTGGACAATGTGATCTTCAAAGATGTCTGGTCTGAAAGTCATGGCATGCACAAGTCTTGTCTACCTAATTGCTTGGATCATATCTCTGTAGTTCACTAACCTAGGAGAGTCAGGATCAAGAAATGCACATATGTTATGATCTCTTACAAACACTAAATCAGCCATATATGCAGTAAAGCTATTAAGTGTTAGTATTGAGTGTGCACATAAATTGTAATAATGAAATGATGATCAAGTGTATGTTGGTATATTGTGTATGTTATGAGATGATTGAATGTATGTTTAACCATTTGTATGTGTATCTTCTTTGCAATTTGGCAATTTAGACATTTTGACTTTTAAAAAGTCAACTGTTTGTCAACTTTAATTCATCAAATTCTTAACTATTTCAACTTGATTTTATCCAAAGTTTATGATATTGAATTAGTTTATTATCAACAAGTTGATTTAGTCATCACATACTTCAATCTGATCTCATATCATTCGAATTGCAAGTTTCAGTTTGACTATGCGAAGTAAAACTTGACCATTTAATGCATATTCAATGCAAATGCATTTAATATTGTATGTTTAATGTTATGCCAAATCAACTGAATTTTCCTGTTAGTTTCATCCATTTGAACATGTTTACTAAGTTATTAACACATTTTAAGCAACTTTCAACATTTTCAAAGATCAAAATTCAGTTTTTGATTGATTTTGGTTGTGAACATTCTGTTTGAGTATGAACCCGGTGAACATTTAATCAAATTTCATCAAATAACCATTTCAAACACAGTCGACTATGGTCATTAAACACAAATTCAATGTCTGATATTGATTTAAAACATCAAATGATTCCTATTCTTGATTATAGTTCAATTTTGACTTATGTCAAACAATGTACGAATCAGAATCACTTAACAGGATGTTTTTATGAACGTTTGATGTTATGAGTCATGTTGTTATACCTAATCGATGATGAATCAGTAGATTTATCGATCATAATTTTGATTTTGAAGAACAGGGGTTCAAGGGTTTATCGAAGGTTTTTGAAATTTTACTAATTTTCTCACTTTCACTCGTGGTGATTTGAAAAGTTACAAGTGTGAACTATATATACAACGTACAATTTGTGTGTCTGCTACGTATATAGTATGTCTGTTGTGTAAAAGTTTTAATCAAAAATTGGTTATCCACTGTGGCAACAGTGTCCGCTGTGGACAGAGTGTCCGCTGTGAACACTGTGTCCGCTGTACAGTTTTGGTTGTACGATGTGGACCCTTATTGTGTGTACTGTTCTCATAGCGGATGAATAAAATGTTCATGCGTTGTGCACAATAGTTGTGCATTGTTCACAAAGCGGATGAACAATTGTTCATACGCTGTGCACTATACTTGTGCACTGTTCACAAAGTGGATGAACAACTTTGTTCATACGCTGTGGATTACTTTGTGAGAATGATGCTCACAGTGGATGAACAAATTTGTTCATGCTCAGTCTACACTTGTATGACTTGTTTGATATGTTCATAGGGTATGAACAATTTTGTTCATACGCTGTAAACACGTGTTATTTTTTAATGATGTTCACAACGGATGAACAAATTTGTTCATGCGCTGCAAACACTTGTAATGATTTTGATTGATGTTCACAGCAGACGAACAATTTTGTTCATGCTCTGTAAACACTTGTAAAATGTTGTATGGTACTGTACCTTTAGTGGATGAATAAAATTTGGTTATCCACTATATGAACAGTTGTCTCTTTTAAGTAAAACTTATTCACAGCGGATGACATTTTACTCATCCGCTGCATGAACAGTTGTGAAAATTTTCAAAAATTTAACACTTTTGAATGTTGTGACTGTTTGATCTGTTTGAAAAATTTTATATTCAAATTAATTCTAAATAAATTTTAAAAAAAATCTTTAAATGGTATATTCAAATTAATTTTGAATATTTTCAAAATCTTTTAAATGTATGTTAAAATATTGAATTTTAACAATTCAATATATGGATGATTTGATATCACTCTAGAGCAATATTGTGCAATAAAATAAACAAGCAAATATATATGTGTCAACCTACTGTTTGTTAGTGTTGGCTTGACTTTGGCTTTGTTTATTTTTAAGATTTGAATGTTAATGCTTGCACAATTTTGCTGCCTTTGACAATTTCAATATTCAAATTCTCCCCCTAAACTTTTGCATATTCATAAAAATTTGATAAAAATTTATATATGGTTAAATTTTGAAATTATTAATGTCCAAATGTTTGTTTTAAGAGTGATTTATTTATGATGTATCTAGAATGTGATCCTTTGTTCACTCAAAATGCATGTTTAATCATAAACCACATGAATCATGTACACATACCATGAGATCATACTAGTCTAAAGTTCTTCACTAAGTTGTTTGTTTGATATTTAAAGAACAGACATAGACAAGTACAATGTTGATTGTAGATATATTGATCCACTTAAACTCAAGCATGCTATTAATGGTTGGCTGAAACAGTGAGTGATTATCATGTTGTGTGTTGATTGACATGAGTTGTGTGTGTACCCCACATTTGATTGTATGATATGTATGATTCTCCTCAAGATAAGCTAAAAAGTAATTTCAATACTTAAGACCTAGCTACTTAGGATGATAAATGCTCAATTATTGTCTTGTTTATTGGGTGATCCAATTTAGGATTCTTTTGCACTTCTCTTTGGAAGCTAGTCATAAAGACTTTATTGATTGATCATCCTTATAGGATGTATTACTCATTAGGAATCTTTTGTAGATCAAGATTAAGAACATTCAGGTCCGTGCTTAGCACAACAAAGAATATCTTGGTGTAATCCAGGTCTATGATTATCATAACAGAGGAGACACTTAAATTGAGCAATTTATAATCTGTTTCACTTGGTGTATTGAAGTTAGATTTCAAGCTATCTATATTGAAGAAATCAATACTTACCATAGACCAAGTTATGTTGTTGATCACATAATCATGAGAATTTAGTTCTTCACTATTGTATCTGATGTTAGGTGTCTCATGCTGAGCCTATCCACATATCAAACAAAGTATCATTAGTGTTTATTAGTGGAAAAGGCTCAAGTGAGGAGCTATGCTAGTGTACTATCATTTCTCATGATGTGTATGTGTGATTCATTGTTAGAAATGATTATTTTGCATGTTATCTTGATTTTGTAAAAGATAGAAGTGAGACGTTATTTTGGACTTTGAAAAAATCAAGACTGTTTGATTTGAATGTTTAAAAACATTAAGTGGTTGTTTTATAGTTGATCATACCAAGTGACTGAACTAGAAATTCAAATCTAGTTGAATCAAATGATTTTATAAAAAGATCAGCTAATTGATTGTCTTTATGAACTTTGATCAACTGGATCAGACCCTTTTCTGAGTAATCTCTTAGAAAATGATATCTGATCTCTATGTGTTTGGTTTTTGAATGTTGAACAGGATTATCTACTATAAACATGGCTGTTGAATTGTCAATGTGTATGGGTGTTTTAAGAAGATTAAAGCCATAGTCAAGCATTTGGTTTTGTATCCATAACACTTGAGAATAGCATGCAGAAGCAACTATGTATTCTGCTTCAACTATTGACATAGAGACATTTGTCTGTTTCTTACACTGCCATGAGATCAATCTTGA
Organism: Flaveria floridana; assembly: GCA_018326465.1. Classification (NCBI taxonomy): domain Eukaryota; kingdom Viridiplantae; phylum Streptophyta; class Magnoliopsida; order Asterales; family Asteraceae; genus Flaveria; species Flaveria floridana. The sequence continues at coordinate 5,949 of BJCO01722125.1, read as the reverse complement.
TCCAAGACACTGACATCCTCCTGTAGTGGATTTTTTGTTGTTATTGCATCCACCATAATCATTATATCTGTATGCATATAAAGAGAAGTCTCCATCTTTAGGATGCCACAAACCAAGTGTTGGTTAGCCTTTCAAGTATCTAAACATTCTCTTTACAGCATTAATGTGTGATTCTTTTGGATCTGCTTGATATCTAGCACACATGCATACTGCATACAGTATATATGGTCTGCTTGCTGTAAGGTACATTAGAGAACCTATCATTGATCTATAGAGTTCCTGATCAACTGATGTGCCTTCTAGATCTGGGCCAAACTTCACTCCAGATGCATACATGATATATGGTCTGCCATGTTATATTTCTTGAGAATCTGATGGACATACTTGTCTTGGTCGATAAAATTTTCATCTTGTGATTGATGAACTTGTAGTCTAAGAAAGAAGGTAAGTTCTCCCATTGAACTCATCTGGAATCTGGATTGCATAAGAGTTTCAAATTCTTTGCAGAGTTGTGTGTTTGTGGAGCCAAAGAACTACTAACAAGTCTTGTCCTTTCTTCTTTAAGAATAATGTCTGATCTATTTTCCCTCGGGTATACCCATTCTATAGTAGAAACTTTGATAAAGTCTCATACCACTTCCTAGGTGTCTGATGAAGACCATACAAAGCCTTACCCAACTTGTAGATTCTATGAGGGAATTCTGGATCTTCAAACCCTGGTTATTGAGCAACATATACCTCTTCATCTATCTTTCCATAAAGGAATGCACATTTTACATTGATTTGAATGACAATGAAGTTTTTAGATGAGGCATATGGAAGAAACACTCGAATGGCTTCTAGCCTGGCTACTGGAGCAAAGACATCATCACAGTCAATGCCTTCCTCCTGAGTATATCCTTGGTCAATAAGCCTTGCTTTGTTTCTAATGACAATCCTTATGTCATCTGCTTTGTTTCTGAAAAGCCATCTGTTGTCTATGGCATATTGACCTTCAGGTAGATCAACCAGTTTCCATACCTCTTGCTTTCTAAATTGCTGTAGTTCTTCCTGCATTGCTTCTATCCAACTGTTGTCTTTAAGTGCTTTGGTGATGTTTTTTGGTACAGTTTGGGATAAGAAACAAGAATACAAGCAAATGTTTGTTGTGTCTGATTGGCTTCTTGTCAGTCGGGTATTAAGGTCGCCTATAATGTTTTCTAAGGGGTAATCTTTGTGTATTCTTGTTGTTTCAATCTAATCAACAGGAATTGTTAAATCAAGATTGTTGAATGTTTGTTCTGATGTGGTTGGTTGAGCAAGAGTATTTGTGTTGGAGGGACATTTTGGTTGTGCAGGTTCATTGAATGTTTGTGGGGAATCATTAAAGAAATCCAAGATGTCAACATCATGATGTGTGTCTGGTAAAGAATGATAAGCATCATCTTCTTCAACTTTGTGAGGTTGATGTGATGTTGGTTGATAGGGTGGTTTGGTTGGTACAGGTGTTGATGAAGATGGTGTAGATGTGTTTTTTTCATTGGATGTTTTGGTTTGTTCCATTGGAGGTGTAACTGTTGTGCTTGAAGGAGATGTGTTTGTTCTCCTTGGAGGATCAGCAGTGAGAGGAACATCAATGGTTGGTTGAGGAGGTACCATGGGATATTCAATATCTTCTTTTGTACATGAAACATCAAAATAAGATGTGTCAAATGATTTTGTTAATGAATCAATGTCAAACGACCAGTCTGATCCAATGACTTTCTTTGTGAAAGAGTGTTCATTAAAAATAATATCAGTTGTTTCTTCCATAATGTTAAGTCTTGGGTTGTATACTCTGTAAGCTTTTGAGCTTCCAGGGTATCCAACAAAGAATCCACATGCTTTTGGAGCAAACTTGGATAATTGTTCTCTGGTGTTTAATATTGAAACTGAACATCCAAATGCTTTTAGAAATCCAATGAAAGGTTTTCTTTTGAACATTAATTCATATGGAGTTTTTGTATGTTCTTTGATTATTAATGTTCTGTTTTAAATGTAACAAGCAGTGTTGATTGCTTCAGCCCAGAAAGATATGGGCAATTGAGAGTCAGCAAGCATTGATCTGGCTGCTTCTATCAATGTTCTGTTCCTCCTTTCAGCTACTCCATTTTACTTAGGAGTTCTTGCCACACTGAACTGATGACTTATTCCTTTTTCTGCACAAAAAGAAAAGATACTGTCATTTTTATAATTAGTGCCATTATCACTTCTTAAATATTTAACTTTAAGATCCAATTGATTCTCAATTTTAGTGATAAACGCATTAGAGGTTGGTTGGTTGCTTCCTTGAGGTTGATGAGTCAGTTGGGGTTGACTATGATGAGTTTGTTGGTGCTAATTTTGATGTTGTTACCGATGTTGATTTCTTGATTGAAAGCTTGAATTGGATTGAGATGATGGCTGACCATGTGAAGTTCTTTGGTAATTGTTGCTACTTCTTATGGGAGCATTGCATTCCCTAGAGAAATGGCTAGACATACCATAATTAAAAGACTTTACTTTAGATTTGTCATATCCAAGTTTTGTGTTCTCATTTAGACTCAGCTTCTTCCCTTTTTAGAAGATTGTTTTGGCTCTCATTGCAATCATGGCCATCTCTCATTGCAAGTCCATTTCTTTAACATCATCTGGATCCATTTCTTCTAGATCTTCTTAAATCAAATGTGCTGAAATAAGTCTTCCTCCCAGATTTGCCTCAAAACTAGCAACAAAGGCATTGTAAATTGCCTTTTGCTCTTCAGATCTTTGATCACTAGGCATGCATATGGTTGTTGCAGTAGATGGAGTTGAAGATGATGGCTTATGTTTTTGTGAAGCAGAAATGAATATAGTAGTTCTAGCTTGATCTCTGGAAGATAGAAAATCATCTTCCTCTATCATAAATGCATTTTCAACAGAATGAGTTTCTGATGGAAACTGGTATGCCTCAATGACTTGAGGTCCACTAAGATTTTTTTTTCTCTCATCTAACTCAAGAGCTTCAATCCTAGCACTCATGATGTCTAATCTGGTGCTCTCCAAGTCAAGAGTATTCTTCAGTATTATGACATTCTGCTTCCATTTTCAGGCAGACTGTGCAACATCTTCTTGTTCATTTTCTTCTCTTTGTATGTAACCCCCATGATTTCTATATCGTTCACCAACTGTACAAATTGATGTAGCTTCTTGGAGATTGATTCACCCTTGGTATGATGAAAGGTTTCATATTCGTTCACCAGTTTGTCTTTGTTTATTTTTGTCACCTAACTGCTTCCTTCACACATTATTTGAAGTGCATCCGAGACACCTCTGGTTGTTCCATACTTCTCTAGTTGTTTAAGGACATCCATTTTCAAATCCTGAGTAACGATGGATTAGGCTTTGAGATCTATCTTGATTTTCTTGTATTCCTTATCATCAAGGTTTAAATTAGGATCCTCAATGGGGATTCTAACAGTTCTGTACTGAGACTCTTGATCAGCATTAAGAGAAACAGGAATGTAGGGTCCTTTACAAATTGATATCAGTAGTCAGGATCCATACTTGTAATGTGCTTCCTAAACCTTATTTTCCACTGCTCAGACTTGTGTTTAAGCATCGGAGGTTTAGATGCTTGACCAAGTTCAGAAAAGTTAGCTGAACCCATTATCACAAACTAGTTTTTAGATGGTTTGAATACTGATTAAGTTGATTTATGTCCAGAATGTTCAAACAATCCAATGTCAAGATTTTCTTATCTAATTCGATGAATAGCAGCAGTAATATAGTTGATTTTAGGTCGATTTGATGAACATACCACTGTTAAGTCGATTTTAGGTTGATTTTTGTCAATATGTTTTTAATTATGAGGGGTTTTTGTCTTTTTGTTGAGAATCAACAATCGAACATAGTTCTTATGTTTGTTGGTCAGAAGAACAATGATGGTTGATGAAGCTTCAAGTATTTGCAATACGAATGCTTATTAGAAGTATAAAACTTGCTAATAAACAACTCAATCACCAGTTCAATTGATTTTTGTTCAAGATCTGCATTGATTTTGAGACGAATTCAAGAGCCAAGGCTCTGATACCAATCCACTAGGTCTGAGATAAGAATCTGAGTTGATGTGACTCAACTAGGATCGAATATGATGATTGAGTCAATGATTATGTAGCGGAAATACAGAATCAAAGAAAATTAAATGCTGAAAACAAGATACAAAGTGTGCTAGGGTTTGCAGCAGAAAACAGAAACTTGAAACTTGAAACTTACAAAAGTAGTGTATACTATTCAATTTATAGGCTGATACAATGCCTGTACAAAATGAAAAAACTACCCCAACAACTATGCATTAGAATACTAGTCAAAATACAAAATGATAATTAGCATTTGTAATGTTCATCCGCATTAGTTAATGCGGATGTGCTGGTCTTCATCAGCATTTCATCTGTTGTGCTTTCGCATTAAGTATGTCATCTGCATTGAATAATGCGAATGAACCAATACTTGGTCGCATTTGGTTCCGCATATCGGCATTAGTAAATGCGGATGAACAAATACTTGGCCATATTGTTATTGCTCATCCGCATTCACTAATGCGGATAGCCGACACTTGTATTTTTCTTCTATTGTCTTCACTCGCCTTACATCTTGGACTTATGCAGATTTCTTCCAACCAAAACAACCTTCAACCACCTCTTGAATTGGCATGTATGATACTTTTAGGGTCTAACAGGGGGCCAACACATAGTCATTCTTTTGTTTATTAGAAAAAATGTTCATTCAATTAGTTAGTTAGGGTCAATATCTAAATTACGTTAGCCTAAAATGAAATTTCGTTAGTGTAAAATAATTTTGTTTCTAAATTGCATAAATTAAATTTAAGAAAAAAAATTTGTAATCCATTTGGGGTTTCTAGTAGTATTACCTAGTCTTATGTTTGTATATTACTTTGACTGTTGCAAGATAGCAGTTAGTGTGTTATGGGTGTTTAATGCAAATGTAATGGTTTTATATTTATATTTGTATATATAAATATAGGCATAAAACATAAATTGTCTACTTTGAGTTATGATGCTCGATAGTTCGATGTAACATTGTAAAGAGTTAAGTCGTAATGCATATTAATGCCATAAAGTTATTAGGGTTCATAAAAAAATACCGTGCAGTGGTTCAAGTTGCGGCAATCCTAATTTGGTTATTATCATATACAAGGATCATTTCCTAGTTTATATCTTCAACTAAGTTATGTACGCATCTTATAAAATAAAAGAATAAATAAAATATATCGTATTTTCAAAAATGTTACAATTACTTGGCAAAATTTTCCAGCCGGTTGCAGTTGAAACATTTCACATTGCTTTTATCAAACCAAATCTTGATCTTCTCTGCTTAAGGAAATTTCTTTTAGTTCTTTACTAAAAGTGCTTGGCCCAGAAGGATATCATGGCTATTTGGTAGTTGATATCCATTTCTTTAAGGTCTTCTACATGAATGCACTCAAGATCATATTCAGCATGTTAAAAGAAGTTGGATTGGTCACTAATCAAGGCAGAGTTTGAGAAATATTATTATGAAAAGGATGGTGAGGCTGGCTGACTCCATCTGCTGAATGATGGTGATGATTGAGATTCAGCAGTTCAAGATTTAGGGTAGGTGATCATGGGTGCCTGATGAGTCACCATATGAGTTTGATAGACTTGGGAGTAGGAGTGATAGTGAACTGGCTCATGAATGGGGGCCATGAGAGCAGATGACTTGTAGGGTTTCAAGATCTGCCTTAGTGATTCTTCATCTACATCTATCTCCATTTGATAAGCATTAAGGATGCCATATAACTCCTTAAGAGTCTTTGTCTTCAGATTTTTAGTTCTTCTAATAGACACAATATAAATCATCAATACTTTTGGCAAAGACGTCAAAAACTTTCTAAGAACATCATTATTCTCCATCTTCACTCCAGATTCATTT
>BJCO01722120.1:0-20092 GCA_018326465.1 Flaveria floridana | reverse complement strand
ATAGTGTCATTTGATATGACTGTGTCTGAGATCCTGGTTTGTCACACGCCTAACGGTAAAACCCCGTTTGTGGAGATTGAGGGTGTGACAGATTGGTATCAGAGCCACAGGTTATAGAGAACTAGGATTGCATTTGCATCTAGACTATAGCCTTAGACACAACACTAGTATTGCACAGACACTTTTACACGATTGCAATTGTTGTACGAACATCCTCCCGGCATACCAACATTACATTACTGAACGATCATAACATTATCTGTGCTGTCCATGTCACTTGTATCATCCTCGACTAACAGAGGGGCGGAGAGACCCAGTCGCTCACTTCCAACAACTACACTTGTTTCTTCACTCCCGAAGTTGAAGCAACGACAAAATACGGAAGCCTTTCTAACACGTACGACTAGCCTAGCGATGACAAACAAAGAGAACAACACCTTACCCTTCCAACTCTTTCACACTTGTTTCTATTACCAACCTATCCTATCTCCTTCACTAATCTGAACAGTAAATGTGGGACGCATAACAGATTTAAAGTTTATCAGAGAATCGGACTTAGATATATATAGACGCTTAGAGCTTCAAAGGGAAATATTTTAACTCGGATCGCCAGATTATTTTCCAACCAACACATAGACATATTGAATTATGATTGTTCGATTTAAATACGTTGTATTTCCTACAATTTATTTTCATCAATAATTATTATTCGATTAGTGACTAATATGTATTGTGAATTGAAGAATCATGTCTGGATGAAGAGCTGGACGCCCATGTGGACGCGGAAACATCAACCTGACTCTAGCTGAGTTGGATGCCATCATCAATGAGCGTGTTGCTGATGCGCTTACCGCCTATGAATAGACCCGCAATCAGAACCTGAACAACCAGAATCTGAATCAAGGAGGTCCAACAGTCTGTACCTTCAAGATGTTTATGGATTGTAAGCCTCACTCCTTCAGTGGTTCTGAGGGTGCTGTCACCTTACTTCGCTGGCTGGAGAAACTGAAGTTGGTTTTAACCATGTGCAACTATCATGTGGGAAGTCGTGTCATGTATGCCTCCGGCACACTAGAAGGACCAGCTCTGACGTGGTGGAACTCACAAGTCCAGACCTTAGGACTTGAGGCTGCTAATGGTTTGCCATGGGATGATTTCAAGATTCTGATGAAAGAAGAATATTGTCCCAAAAACGAAGTCTAGAAACTAGAAGCAGAGTTTTGGAATCTCAAAATGACTGGCTCTGAAATTGAGGAATACACGACTCGTTCTCACGAGTTGGCTGCTCTATGTCCTCAGATGGTGACCCCGGCCAACAAACGGATTGAGAAGTATATTGATGGTCTAGCTCCTCAAATCCAAGCTAGTGTTATGGCTGCTGATCCTGTCACTATTCAACAGGCTATCCGAATGGCTCACAAGCTCACTGATCAGGCAGTGGCACAAGGTATTTTGCCTAAACGTGGCGCTACCTCTGGATCATCCTAACATAAAAGGAAATGGGATGGTAACAACAGTAAGTCTTCAAGCTCCAATAACACCCAGCAACACTAGATCAGAAAGTTTGATTCATCAAGAAGCTTCACCAACAACGGTCAGAACAGCAACAACAACAATGGTCAGGGATCGAGCAACTATGCGGGCAAGTATCCGAAGTGTAACTAGTGAAACTTTCACCATCATGGCCCGTATGATCGTATCCGTTGTCAAAGGTGTGGAAAGATGGGTCATGCTGCTAAAGACTGCAGGGGTGAACTGATGACTCAGTAACAACCTCAACAATAATGCCAGGGTGGAGCGACTAGAGGTGGTTATGAGTGTGGTAAGGAGGGCCACTACAGGAAGGATTGCCCATAGCTGAAGGGTGGAAACAAGGGCAATAATGGAAGCAATGATAAGGGTCATGCATTTGTGATTGGTTCTGGCGAGGCAAGGAATGATCAGAATATGGTTACTGGTACGTTTCCACTGAATGGTTGTTTTGCTTCTATACTGTTTGATACCAGCGCTGACAGGAGTTTTGTTTCCAACAAGTTCATTAAGTTCTTAGATGTAACCTTAGCTGATGTGGAGCCTAGTTACACTGTAGAATTAGCTGACGGGAAACTAATTGAGGCAACTCACATCATTAAGGGATTCAAACTAGGATTATGTGGTCATGAGTTAGATATAGATCTGATGCCTATCACACTTGGTAGCTTCGATGTAGTTGTTGGTATGGACTGGTTATCCAAGAATCAAGCTGAGATCATCTGTGGTGAGAAAGTCGTTCGTGTACCACTTTCTAGTGGTGAGGTTTTGTCAGTTCAGGGCGAAAAGAGCGGCACAGTCTCAGGAATTATCTCTTACATGAAGGACCAGAAGTGCTTACGTAAGGGTCTTACAGCCTTCCTTGCTCTAATCACTAAAAAGAGACTAAGGAAAAGAAGATTGAAGATATCCCTGTTATACGTGATTATCCCGAGGTTTTCCCTGAAGACCTACCTAGTCTCCCTCCGCATCGCCAACTCGAGTTCCAGATTGATTTGGTACCTGGAGCCGCACCTATCGCGAGAGCACCATACAGATTAGCTCCAAAAGAACTGCAAGAGATGTCTACACAATTGCAGGAACTATTGGTCAAAGGCTTTATCAGACCTAGCTCATCACCGTGGGGAGCCCCAGTCCTGTTTGTCAAGAAGAAGGACGGAACCTTTCCTATGTGTATTGATTACAGGGAATTGAACAAAGCAATGGTTAAGAATTGTTATCCCCTCCCGCGCATCGATGATTTGTTCGATCAACTTCAAGGGTCGAGTTTCTATTCCAAGATAGATCTGAGATTGGGTTATCATCAACTAAGGATTCGAGATGAAGACATTTCAAAGACTGTGTTCAGAACAATGTATGGCCACTACGAGTTTTTGGTTATGCCATTCGGGTTCACCAATGCACCAGCGGTGTTCATGGACCTCATGAACCGAGTGTGCAAACCCTATTTGGACAAGTTCATCATTGTCTTTATCGATGACATCCTTATTTATTCAAAGAATAAGGAAGAACACGAGGAGCACCTTAGACTGATTCTGGAGCTGCTGAAGCGAGAACAATTGTACGCCAAATTTTCAAAGTGTGACTTCTGGATACGAGAGGTCCATTTCTTGGGTCATGTGGTCAATAAGAATGGGATACATGTTGACACGGCAAAAATAGAAGCCATCAAGAACTAGGCTATGCCTAAGACTTCGACTGAGGTACGACAGTTTCTCGGGTTTGCTGGCTATTACCGGCGGTTCATTGAAGGGTTTTCAATGATTGCACAACTTCTCACCGCGTTAACTCATAAAGGCACTACGTACAATTGGGGTGACAAACAAGAATCCGCATTTCAGGTACTGAAGCAGAAGCTCTGTACGGCACCGATTCTATCCCTGCCTAAGGGGACAGATGATTTTGTAGTTTACTGTGATGCTTCTATTCAAGCCCTCGGTTGCGTGCTAATGCAACACAAGAAGGTGATTGCTTATACTTCCCGACAATTGAAGGTTCATAAGAAAAACTACACGACACATGACCTAGAGCTTGGAGCTGTCATGTTTGCACTCAAGATATGGAGACACTACTTGTACGGTACCAAGTGCACCATTTACACTGATCATAAGAGTCTCCAGCACATTTTTGAATAGAAAGAGTTGAATATAAGACAACATCGTTTGGTCGAGTTGTTGAACGACTACGATTGTGCGATCAAGTATCATCCGGGCAAGGCCAATGTAGTAGTAGATGCCTTAAGTCGGAAGGGGACACCTAAGCCAAAACAAGTTCGAGCATTACAACTCACCATTCACACCGGTTTACCCGATCAGATCCGCAATGCTCAACTTAAGGCTTTAAAAGACGAGAACCAGAAAGCCAAATTGCTACGAGGCATGGAGAAACAACTGGAAAACAAGTCTGACGGAATCCGCTACTTCATGGACCGAACATGGGTTCCCTTGTATAGAGACCTACGAGAGCTAGTAATGGACGAAGCTCATAAATCACGGTACTCCGTCCATCCAGGTTCAGACAAGATGTACCATGATCTGAAGGTTCTATACTGGTGGCCAAACATGAAAGCCGATATCACCACCTATGTAATCAGATGTTTAACCTGTTCTAAGGTTAAGGTGGCGTATCAACGACCATCTTGGTTACTCCAATAACCAAAAATTTCAGTATGGAAGTGGGAGCAGATATCAATGGATTTCATCACAAAACTGCCGAGAACTCCCAGCGGATGCGATACCATTTGGGTGATCGTGGATCGCTTGATGAAATCCGCACATTTCCTGGAAATCCGGGAGACTGAACGCATGGAAAAGTTAACTCGTATCTACCTAAGGGAAATAGTCTCTCGGTACGGTGCGTCGATTTCCATTATCTCTGATCGTGACGCTCGATTCACTTCACACTTCTTGCAATCTTTACAACGAGCATTGGGAACGCGGTTGGATATGAGCACCGCTTATCACCCACAAACCAATGGCCAGAGTGAGCGTACGATCCAGACCTTGGAAGACATGCTACGTGCCTACGTGATAGATTTCGGCAGCAGTTGGGAAACTCACTTCCCGCTAGTTGAGTTTTCTTACAATAATAGGTATCACACATCGATCAAAGCTGCTCCATTCGAGTCATTGTATGGGCATAAGTGCCGATCACCTATTTGTTGGGCGGAAGTTGGAGAAAGTCAACTTACCAGCCCTGAACTTGTCCACAAGACGACCGAGAAGATCGTTCAGACCCGTAACCATATGGCGGCAGCACGTGACCGATAGAAGAGTTACGCTGATAAGCGTCGCCGACTGTTGGAATTTCAAATAGGCGTCAAAGTGCTTTTGAAAGTGTCACCTTGGAAGGGTGTGATTCGTTTCGGAAAGCATGGGAAACTAAACCCTAGATACGTGGGACCGTTTGAGATTGTCAAACGGGTTGGCCCCGTGGCCTATCAGCTGAACCTACCCGAAGAACTCCGTGGAGTACACGATGTGTTCCATGTATCAAACCTGAGGAAATGCCTTGTAGACGAGGCTCTCGTCGTTCCGTTAGACGAGATACATGTTGACGAACAACTACATTTCATCGAGGAACCAGTGGAAGCTATGGACCGAGAGCTCAAGACACTCAAACATAGCCGTATCCCTATCATCTAGGTCCGTTGGCACTCAAAGCGTGGACCAGAGTTTACCTGGGAACGCGAGGATTAGATGAAGAAGAAGTACCCACAACTGTTCCAGAGTCAGGCATCTAATTCTTGAGATAAGCAGGAACTCTATTCAACATATGTTACAGACCGTTGAGCCTTGTATTCCCCATTGAACCTTGTAACATGATGTTCTAATTTTTAGGACGAAAATTCCTTCAACAATGGGATAATGTGACACACCGTAATTTCATGTTAACGCCATTTTGACTTTCGTTGTTATCATTGTTTGCATCGTTTACAAACATCGCCAACATCATCATTAAATATATTATGTTATATAATACTAACATCATGAATGACCCTATTTTTAAAAAAATACAAAATGGCGTTTGTAGAGGATTCGGATAAACGGGATTTCTTAAGGAATCCTCTTAATTAACATAACACGCCCATTTACGTCGTTATCAACCGAAACAAATTCGGGAACTCGGGGACCATGTGCGAGGACCAAAGGTGACAAATTGCCAAACTAGGGCTGGGTATATAAACCCCTTACCAGCCCTAACTTTCATTTCCACACCCTTTTCTTCATCTCCTTCTTCACTTTCTTCTCCTACACCTCTCTACCACTTCCTAGAACTAAAATCACCACCTTGGGTCTCGTTTTCATCGGTTAGACCACGCTACAGTTGAGTTAGCACGTTTCCAGCTGGTAGGCGACCTTGGTTGTCCATTTTATTGCTCGTTCACTTCTGCGAATTTAGGGTTGCGGGTGCTCGGGTTCAACCCGAATGCATGAGGTCGTGTGGGTGCGTGTGTTGTCTATCTGCATGTGCATTTTACTTAGACATGTTAGAAAAGTGATTCTGGAAGTTCTTGATGTGTGAAAACCATGCACGGAACAGCCGAAGGCTGTTCAGTCCCTCCAGCAGTCGCGATCTGCTGCAGTTCATGACTGGGTCAGTCGTGCGACTGAGCCTTGCGACTGGGCTTGTCGTGCGACTGAGTTCATGTGTCTAAGTCTATCGTGCGACTGAGTGGTGCGACTGGGGTGAGTCGTGCGACTGAGTCCATGCATGTGCATGTCGTGCGATTGAATGCATGCGATTGAGTCAATGCGGATGAATGTGTGTGACTGTGTGTATTGCACGACTGAGGGTCCAGTCGTACGAATGAAGGTTCAGTCGTACGAATGAAGCTGATTCGTACGAATGAAGGTTGAATCGTGCGAAGGGCTGTTGAGTCGTGCGAATGATTGTTGTGTGGTACGACTGAATGCTGAGTCGCACGAATGAGGGTTCAATCGTACGAGTGAAGCTGATTCATATAATTGAAGGCCCATTCGTGCGGATTGAGTGTCCAGTCCTGCGTCTAGTCCTGTTATGCGATTGGAGTCATTGTGAGTGAGTTCTTCTTATGTGCAGTGTGCCTATCGGGTGATTATAAGGTAACATTAATAAAGTGTCATTGCTTAACCACAAAGATTAAAGTCAACGCTATCAACAGGCACACACTATTTCCATTTAAAATAACCTAAACTTTTACAATTATCAACAATCTGTTTAGGACTACAAATATTTAACAAACACTATTATATTTTTTTCTATAATAATGGGATGACCATGAGGATGTCATTAGCAATGACGACTACTTTTAATACTTGGATCTACGTAAGGTCTGATATGTGTATGCCTTCTTGTGTGTGTGTATTAACACTAGACCCAACATTAATGCTTAACATAACTGTCAATAGGTGTTTGATTGTTCATTGTGAACAACATTTGGGAGGCTTCCATCCTACATACTTACTACATAATCTGTGAGTCTTCACGGCCCCTATTTTACTTTCATTCCTTTTAGGGGAGAAATACTTCATAAATGGTTTTAGAATTATTGATATCGCCTGTTATGTTAGTGCAAACATACATAACTGTCCTTACATTCTCGAACCATTAGTAACGTGTAGCGAGGTAATTCTGACTAGTACTACCGGGTTTGACAAACCCTGCCCGGGCTAGTCGCGCTAGCTTGATTGGAGGTCAAACGGGTGCATTATTGACCTAACATTTGTCACTGTCTGGTGAGACGTGACGGGGAGACAACAAACATGTAGGACATGCAAACAGGCAGCTTTAATTACTTGTTCGAAACGCTAAGTAACTTAACTATAGGCTAGCTACCTATTGATATGCTTTAATTACTTTACCATTTGAACAGTTACCAACATTTTTTCTGTGATAGACCTGTGAACTCACCAACTTTATGTTGACACACTTTAGCATATTTTCTCAGGTCACAGAAACGCATAAGCTCATGATGCATGCTTCAGGAACGCATTCAGGACATGCATTCATCGATCTTATTTTCTTGCATTAAACATTTTGTTTAGATTTGACACTTGTAACTTTCATGTAATGGATTTAAGTTTCGTGTATACGCTTCCGCACTAATGTTTATTTCGTTTATGTTCCTCTGAATGAAGTCAAATGTTTATTTTTCAATTCATATAGTGTCGTTTGATATGACTGTGTTTGAGATCCTGGTTTGTCACACGCCTAACGGTAAAACCCCATTTGTGGAGATTGATGGTGTGACAACGCACAAGAAGAAGGAATTGATTATGATGAAGTATTTGCTCCAGTTGCAAGACTTAAATCCATTCTAGTCTTCCTGGCTTATGCATCATTCATAAAGTTCAAGGTGTAACAAGTGGACATTAAAGGTGCATTCAAGTATGGTCCAATCACTGATGATGTGTACCTGAAGCAACCTCCAGGCTTTGAGGATTCAGAATTTCAACATCGGGTGTACAAGCTTAGCAAAGCTCTATATGGACTCCATCAAGCACCTAGAATCTGGTATGAGACATTGTCACAACACTTAATCCAACATGGATACACAAGAGGGAAAATTGATCCAACTTTATTCATAAAGAAGGATGCTGATGATCTCTTATGTGTGCAAGTGTACGTTGATGATATCATATTTGGTTCTACCAGTCAAAAACTATGTAATAAATTTGAAGAAATCATGAAGTCTCGATTTCAAATGAGTTCTATGGGAGAAATCAGTTTCTTCCTTGGACTACAAGTTCAACAATGTGCGGATGGTATATTCATCAATCAAGAGAAGTTTGTTAACAAACTCTTGAAGAAATTCAAACTGCAAGATTGTCACTCCATAAGAACTCCAGCTGAAGTAAACTCCAAGATTGAGCCTGATCCAAAAGGAAAATCAGTTGACCAAACTTTATACAGATCTATGATTGGTTCGTTGATGTATCTTGCTGCATCTAGACCAGAAATATGTATGTTGTTTGTGTCTTTGCCAGGTATCAATCAGACCCAAAAGAATCCCACTTAATTGCTGTCAAAAGGATATTCAGGTATCTCAAAGGTAAACCGACTTTAGGGCTATGGTATCCTTACGAGGGAAACTTTGACCTACATGGATATAAAGATAGTGATTATGGAGGATGTTGTCAAGATAGAAAATCTACAACGGGTGGTTGTCAGTTTTTAGGTCCCCGATTAGTCTCGTGGCAATGCAAGAAACAAACAAATGTCTCTGTTTCAACCGTAGAAGCTGAGTACATAGTTGCTTCAGCAGGATGTTCTCAAATTCTTTGGTTACAAAACCAACTACTGGACTATGGGTTCAATTTTCTTAAAACACCCATTTACATTGATAACAATATTGCTATGTTCATTACAGCTAATCCAGTCTAACATTCAAAAACAAAACATATCGAGATTCGATATCATTTTCTCAGAGATAACTCTGAAAAAGGTTTGATCATTTTAATTCAAATTACAACTGAAAAACAGTTGGCTGATCTATTTACTAAAGCCTTCTTACCAGGACGGTTTGAGTACTTAGTGGAGTCAATTGGTCTTATTAACCATGTGTAAAATTGGTTTTTATGTTTTTCTTTCAGTTCTTTAAATCTTAACATGATCAGAACCCTCCCTTATCCAAAAGGTCATAGTAAGAGAACCTGTCAAAGTTATTTTCCTGATTGTAGTTTGTGTGTGTGTGTTTTCTTTTTACAGAAAAACCAAATACAAAAGTAGAAAACTCAAAATTAAAGATAAAAATATAAAACAAAAAACTACAATAATTTAGTCTTTATTTGTTAATTCATTTTTAGGAACGAATCTGTTTTTGCAACATGTGAGAAATGATAGTACATTAGTGAGATCAGTTACATACTTCACTCGTCTGTAAAGTCTGACATGATCAGATATGATGTCTAGACAATCTCATGCTATTATACTGTAAAAGTAAATTCTTATGATTCAACTAAATCATCTACGCATGTATGTGTGTTCATCTGAGTACTTTTGAGTTGTATTAGCTAATCAGATTGATTGCTTGTAAAGTTACAACACTCACGCCTGGTGGTGAAATGACTAACCATGAGATCTGTTACAAGCATCATCTTACTTCTTTATTATGAGTCGTCATAGACCTGAAGTGATGAGATATCCTCTGTTGTAAGTGATTACAGACCTGGATATTCTCCGTTGATGCAAAAGATGCCAATGTGCATTACCCATTCAAATGGTTGGTTAGAGTTGATCAAATGGTTATCCATAATCATTCTCTACTAAATTAGCAACATGAACTCTGGTTATGCATATATGTCAGGTAATAAGTTGGGAATTTATGCTTTCTTGCATGTCTTAATGATAGTTGATCTCTCCAAGTCTTTGTATGAGTCACATCATGTCATATCTAATTATACCCTAATCAATCCAAGAACTGAAAAAGTAAGTGCGCTGATTATTTTGTCAAAAACGCTCATTGTTTGTCCGTAGATATTGTTTCTCATTTACTGTGAAATCACTGACCTGGAACACACTTGATCGGGATTTATTCATTGTCTATGACTATCCACACTCTATTTTATTTTAATGTGCTTATCTTAACTGATATGATCTCACTTCAGACATTGATTCTATTGTACATATTAGATTTTAATTCTGCTTTAATTTTGATTTTGTGCATGTTTTATGTGTGCGGGCAATTTAACAATGATAAGTGTGATCTTATTATGTCAACTAGGTAAACTTCTAAGTTTGTAAAACTTAAAAGTTTAGGTGGAGTAATAAAGTAAGAGTTTCTAAGAAAATCAAAATTAAAATGTTGAATGGAAAGGATGAAGCTAAATGTTCAAAGTATGTGTGTGTTTGATAATGTAAAATTTTAATAATGAGAAAATTAGCCTATAAAAAATTTTCAAGTGGAAAAGCTTCTTGCAAATGTTGTAAATAAGACCAATTTGTTTAAATTTGATCTTAAAATGAAAGGAAATTGTATTTTGAAAAATTAAATAAAAATAAAAAGGTTTAAAATGTTAAAAGTGAAAACTGAGGGCAAAAATGTAAAGTTTTGGGGAAAAATTCAAAATTATGAATATTGTTTGAATATTAGTACGTGAACAGTGCTAATATGCCTAAACAATGTTCAGGTGAAAGATGTTAAAAATATACAAGTGTATGGAAACTCATGCGCCTAAACAATGGCCATAAGTCCAAGTAGGAGCATGATGAGTTTTCAGAAATATTACAAGTGTTAGGCATTTTTCATATACTCATGCGTCTGAAAAGTTGTCATACGTCTGAAATATTGGTATAAGTGTTGGGCGTTTCAACATGCTCATGCGTCCACACAGTACCAGTCATTTCAAGTGAAAATATTCACCAAGTGTTGGGCGTTTCATATAATCACATGCGCCTGAACAGTGCAAAAGCGCCTAAACAGTGCTTATGCGACTGAACAGTGCTCATGCACCTAACCTCATGCGCCCATATAGTGCTCATGCGTCACTTAGTATATAAACAAGGCTTCTCATTTTTCACCCATTCACAATCTCAAAACCCCTGATCTCATACGACACTTGTTTCACTTCATTACACTCAATCTGTCAGCTATTTCTAAAATATTATAATCGAAAGGGTGTGTGATTGACAAACGTAAGTTCATCGTCAAATCATTCTATTTCAAGTCACTGATTCATAATCAGTCGGACGTTTCAAATCTGTTTAGGCATTTTTAACCCTAAAAATTTGAAAAACTTGAAATAGGTGCATTAAAACAAAACTAAGAACTTAAATTGATCTTAGATTGTTAGTATACACTGAATTTCGAGTTGTTTGATATATGGAAAAGTTGATTTCATCAACTTCGATCAAAGAGTGTTCTTCATCAGTTCGAAGGATGAAGATGAACATTTTAAAAAAAATTGAATTTTTTTTAATAAAAATAAAAATTCATAAAAACTTAATTGTCAAATAACTCTGATAAAATGTTAATTGAATTAGTGTGTTTTAAAACAAATATACAACAACTTGTATTTAATATGATTTGGATAGAATTTTTAAAATTCTAGAAAATGATAAGTACAAGTTGATGTAAAACCAAAACTAAGTGTTTAAAACATAATAATTCATTAAAATTTAAATCAAAGTTTGATAAAATCAAAATGTTTAAATAAGTCAAAGTATCTAAAGTTTGTGTGTTCATTTGTGCAGATGGCTGATCTAAAGTTTGAGCCAAAGCATAACATAGTTGCTTTGCTTAACGAGGATGTTCAAGATGTTGTATCCTATGAGGAGATGATCAGATTCCTACTGAGGACAAAGTATGTCTATGCTATGTGTTATATGCCAGTGATCTACTCAAGATTGATCAACAAATTCTAGCACACAGCCTCAGTAGAAATTGATGATAATGGAAGAAAGGTGGTGAGAGGTTTTATCACCAATGAGAGAATGCTTGAAGTATCTGAAGAGTCTGTAAGAGTTGCTCGTAGATTGGGACAAAATGACCCAGCTGATTTGTTTGAGCTGTCATTCACTGAATGTAGACAAACATTCATGGAAATGGGTCATCCAGATCATTTCCCAAAGAAACAGTTTTTCAGAGCAAGGGCGTATAATCATTGGAAGTTACTCTGTTACATATTCCAACATTGCATTTCCAAGAGAAGTGCTGGGTGGAATTCATTTCCAATGGACATTGCATTACCAATAGTTTCCATTGCTACAAAAAGAAGATTTAATATGGCAAAGTGGATTCTTAATGGATTTATCTACAACCTTGAAAAAGGTATCAGGAACAAGTATTTGATGTATCCAAGGTTCCTTCAAATGATGATTAATGAAGAATATCCAGACATTCTAGTTTATGGTGTTGGTGGTGATGTCATGGAACTTGAGCACATGACTAAAATATCATTTAAAAGACTAGCCATGATCATAGGAGCTCAAAATATTTCTATGTTTCAATACTTGAGGGATGTTGCTAATGATAATGTGGATATCAACTTAGATCATTTCCACTTGATAGAAGGTGAACTAGTGGATCTAGCTGATCTAGTTGATGAAGCTCCTCAAGTCTTATCTGATGACGATTATGATGAAGAGAATGATGAAGATGATGATGTAAATGATCATGATGATGAAGCTGATGAAAGTTCATCAAGTGATAGTGATGATGATGGTGCTGATGGTGCAGCTGAGGCACATCAAGCAGATAGTAGTGAATCTACTGAGTCTGTCATGCTACTGAGGCACATCATGTTGGTGAAGAAACTACTGAAGGAATGACTCATGATGAACCAATGACTGAAGCTCAAGGTGCTAAAGAAGCTGATGCTAATGTGAAAAATCAAACATTTGATTTTGATTTCATGGATGCTATGTTGTCTGAGCCTGTCTTTCAAAGAACAAATCCAATTGAATCTGAAGACATTCCAGTTGTCATAACACACAATATGTCTCTACAGACTGATGATGTCATTGATGTTGATGAGCTAGAAAAGCTAAAAGAAATCAGCATGGCTCAAGAAAAGGAAATAGTTTATTTGAAAGAAGAAAATTTGAAGCTCAAAGAAGTTATTCAAATGAAGGATGCTGAGAAGGTTACTGTGGTGAAAGATAAAAATGAAATCATGAAGACTTTCGATGTAATGATAAGAGATTATGATGTAATGGAAGAAAAATTCAAAAAGCTAACTGAAGAAAATGAATTGATGAAAGAAGAGTTAGCTAATTAAAAGAAACTCAAAAAGTTGATTCACCTAAGATTGAGATTGTATCTGAAATCAATCCAATCAACATTGGGGAAACTTCTGTTGTTGATAAGGGTAAAAGGAAGTTAGATGAGAAAGATGAATCAGTTCTACCTAAGTCTTCATCTAAAATTCAAAAGATCTCTGAAGTTCAGGAGGCAGGTAAGAAATTTATGCAAGAGACTATAGAAGCATTAGATGATATTGAAGATGAGTTTAATGATGACTGGTATGATGAAGTTCTTGAAGATGAAGATATTGATGAAGCTAACTTTGAACAGAACTTCACACCAGTGGAAACAACTCAAGATGAGTTACCAATTGATTTTGAAGATAGATACAATTTTTTGGTGAAAATGAAGTATAACAGAGTATTCCTGGATGGCTTGACTGTGACTCAGATAAACAAAGAGTATGAAAAGTGTATAACTGCTGATTCAGTAGCCCCAGTGGATCCAAATGAAATTGTGGTGGAGCATGGTGAATGGAATCCACTGCAAGAGAGCATTAATGTGGAAGAGATGCCAAGCTATGAACTTCATCATCCTGATCCTGATGAGATGAATATTGTAGCATTGAGATCTTGGCTACAAGCTAGAAACTATCCATGGAAAAGGCTAAAGAGACTTCAACGTGAATCGTTGCGGAACCTTGTTGTAAGCTTTCAAGCTACTAAGAAACAATCTAACAAGATGATCATTCTGGATACTGATAATCCTCAATACCTTGAGATAACTAAGAGGACAAAGATGTTAAAACCACAAGAGATCTGGTCGATGGCTCAAATGACAAACGTGTATGAGAGAAGGAAAGAGGTTATGAAGATGTTTCGTGAATCAGAGAAACAAGCTTACAAAGTTTCTCTTGATCTGAAAAAACTATTCAACAAAGCTAAAAAGACTAGAGACTTAGTGAGAAATATATTGCAGAAAGGACAATCAATCTCTGAGCTGCTAAATGCTATGATTGCTCCTGATTCTAGAAACCAAGTTAAGATTGTTCCATGGAAGTACGATGAGATATTTGATGCCTTCCTAATTAAACGAATAAATGCAGTGTGTGATGTATATAATTTTTACTCGAGCATTATCAAGCTCCCAGTTCAAGACCTAAAGGAGTTCAATAAACTGCCTTTAATCAATCCAACTGGAACTAAACGTGGTGATATGTTTGTTGAGCTGTTAAACAGAGGGATAACTAGAGCAAGTGCATTCTTGGAAACGAGATGCTCACAAGAAGATAAAGAGTATTTTGCTACTTTGAAGAAAAATAGAAAGATTAAAGGAAAACAATCAGAAGATGAGCACTTCTTGATTGAATTTTGTGATGTGTATTTTGAGAAAGTAACTACTCCAGGATTGAAAGTTATAGAGGAGACTCAAAAGTCAAAACCAATCCTGCGATGGTTCTTCAACACTGAAACATTTGAGCTCAAATTAGTCCGAAATCTCGAGAACTGGGATGAGGATATGATCACATTGTTTGGTGTGTTTGAGCTTAAATTATTACACCCAAGCTATATCTCTTTCCTATCAGTCCAAAAATTTGAAAGAGTATCTCCAGAGATTGTAGAGAATGATAAGAAATACTTTTTGCCAATCATTAAAGTAATGAATGCTGCAATAGAGAGAATCTCACTACGGAAATCTTTCGCTTATGCCAACATAGTCAAGAAAGATATTAAAGAGATTGAGTTTATGAGAATATCCAGTAAAGGCGTGTTGGAGGTGTATTCGAAAGGTAGTTCAAAACCTATTGAGCTGTATGCTAACATTTATATTACAGGATTTCAAAAGATACACTTGAGGTGATGAACAAGATGGAGATAAAGACAAACGAGGCCAAGCCTGAACAAAGTGTGTTAGAAAGCAAGTTCAAAAATGCTATTGCTAAAGCCTTAAAAGAACAGGAGTTATGCAAAGAAAAGCTGATTTTTAAGATTAAAGAATAACTTGAGGATAATTTTGAAGTTTGAAGATGGATGGAAAGAAGAAAGAAGACTGTAGCAAAGAAGACTGAAGCAGAGAAGACTGAAGCAGAGAAGACTGAAGCAGAAAAGATTGAAGCTAAGAAGTCAAAGATAAAGAAGATTGAATATTTTTGAAGACTGAAGACCATGTAAATCTTAGGGGGAGTATTTTTAGTACTTCTTGAAAGATTAACATGTTGTCTTTTATTGTCTTTGTATTTTAGTTTTTGCAATAGTATAGGGACTTATGTGTAAATATATGTTCCTTTAGTTTCTTTGATTAGTATAAATAGAATTATATGTATTGTCTAGAGATAGACGTTTGAACATTCTCAATTGTACATTGTAATCCTTGTAACTATCAATAGAAACTGATATGAATTTTTGCATTTGTTGATTACTTTGTTCATATAATTGTTAATTGCTTAATCATAATGTCGAATCAATCCATTTGAACCTATCAATACTGGGAAGAATAGGTCCAGTGGCCTATCAATTAGCCCTCCCTGATTCGCTGGGTGCAATCTATGATGTATTTCATGTCTCAAACTTGAAGAATTGCTTAATGGATGAAACAATAGTAGTACCACTTGAAGAGGTGTAAATAGATGAACAGTTACGGTTCATTGATGAAGCAGTCGAGGTGATGGATCGTGAGGTATAAATACTTAAGCAAAGCAAGATACCCATAGTCAAAGTTCGTTAGAACTCGAGACGTGGACTGGAATTCACGTGGGAACATGAGGACTAGATGAAGCTTAAGTATCCTCAACTATTCGACAAAGCGATGCAAGCAGGCGAAGGTATGGATTGAATTCAGGACAAAATTTCTTTCAACATGGGGATGATGTGACAACTCTCCCAAAACTCACGCGATTACTTTGTGCCAATGCAGTAGACCAGTGATGGGCATAATGTGACATCCGGTAATTTTCCATTACCAAACTCCGTAAGTTCCGTTAGGTCTTGCATACGGTCTTGCATACACGTGTCATGAGCAGACACTAGTTGTCATTGAAAGTTGGTGACCTAATAATAATTAACAATGATAAATTAATAATAATCTAACCAATAATGTGATTATTAAGTTACGCTTATGTGTTTACGCAATTTAAATATTATTTGTGAATTTACCGTTTAACGTGGCAACGTGTTATATTTAATTTGTGTATTTTGTGACTAGTGCAAATAATATATATGATTATTATTAGTGATTAATAATATTGTATTTTATAGTTAAAAACCATTTAAAAGTTATTAAAAAGATTAGTTTTATAAAATATAAACAACAAGGGATTAAGTGTAATAATCTAAACTAAAAATTACCAAAATTAACAACCCTAATCCCCCCCAAAACCCTCATTCAACCGCAACCCCTCCCACACACCTCCATTCTTGCGAAATCAAGCTATTAGGCCAAGAACAAGTCAATTTTAAGTGTTAATCAAGTACTACAAGTTAATTTCAAGTGCTAATCATCATCTAAACGCATCCAAAGGTAGGTTTTTCTCAAGTTGTTCATAGTTTTGATTATGATGAACTCTAATTCGTAAATTGGGCATGAAAATATGAAATTGATGATGCTTTGATAGTGATATGATGTTAGTTAGGTTGTATGAATGTTAATCTATGTTGGTTGTGCAAGAATTCCATGATTTTGATGACCTATTCATACCTTACCAAAAATAGTAACTTTTTGTCATGAGATTATGCAATTGATGTTGTTTGATGATGTATTGACGTTATTTGGATTGTATTGATGTTAGTTTATGATGATCTTGCAAGGAAATCCATGATTTTGATGTGTACTTGATATATTACTATTAATAGTAACTTTATTGTATGAAGTTTGTGATTTGGTGATGTTTTGATGATAATAGGTTATTACTTATGCTATATGAATGTTAGAATGATGATGACTATGCTATAACTCTAAGGATTTACAATGTAGTTCATATCTTTCTAAAAGTAGTAACTTTTAGTTATGAAATTGATGGACTATGATGTTGGGACGTGTTGAACATGTCTAGATGATAATGTGAACTTGAATTGGTATATTGTTGATGAATTCATGAATGTAATGAGTGTTAGATAGATTTTGGGACGCACTTTCACAAAAGGAAAACTTTAATTGTATAAATTCTTGGATATGATGAATTGGGCATATTTGTAACGTTAGGATCATGTTGGTATGTCCATTGTTGGTGTCTAAGGTGGTGGAATGAATTAATTATGTTATATGGATGCTTGTTTGGTTATTTGGAGGTTTGATCACTTTGTGGGTACACATGGTAATGGATTATGTGGGTTATGATAGGATCATGCTTGGGATTGTTGTAGATCATTTTTGAGTATGTTGGATGGCATAAATCTTGTTAAACAGTGTGATGATAATCTAGTTATATGATAATCTAGTTGTATGATGATCTAGGTAGAACAAGTGCTTGATGAAGTGACATATGTGAACATCTTGTATAATAACCATGTATGATGAACTTTTTTGCTTGATTGAATGGAATTTCAACTATAATGTTACCAGCGGGTCAAACACGTCAACTGGGTCAATGTGTCTTATTTTTCCAATACTCATGTACTTACTATTCTAGGTAACCTCTGAAGGTTGTCTTTCCTCTCTTTTCGAGTTAAACTTTTATATTGTTCGTGTGCACACCAGGTGAGTTCAATGCCCCACTTTTATTTACCTCTCTTTTTAGGGGAGAAAGGATACTCTACTTTAAACGCTTTTGTTTAGTAAAACATAGTGCGATATATACCATATAAAGTCCTCACACTTTCGGATCGTCAATTAAGGAATCTAGAGGGAAATATTGGGTAGTACTACTAGGTCTGACAAGCCCCACCCGTGTGACCGGACATCAACAGGTGCAATATTGTTCTAAACCACTAACAGCGTCACGACCTGGTAGGTCGTGGTGGGAGGCAAACAGACAAACATAGTTAGCTTTGATCATGAAATTACTATTGTTCATTACTAATGAAATTAGACTACCTATCTATTTCAATACACTTGTTTATATTTTACTAACGCTATTGTTTCTGGTGATTATAAACTCTTGAATTCACCAACCGTCGTGTTGACACTTTAGTGTGCTTTTCTTAGGTCGTATCTAGCAGTTACCCATAGGAGCACACACGTGTCAAGCATGCTTGTTTTAAACATTGTTTTAGTCTTGAGTTCAACATATATTTATATACTTTCGTTTGGGCGCGTGTTTTGCGCAGTTTCCATTTAAATACTTTGGGTTTGTATTGTTTACAAAATGCTTCCGCAAATGGTTTAAAGTTTTAACTCTGATTGGTCTTGTTATAAATGTTGCATATAGTGTCGTTCTAAGTAACTAATGACTGGGATCCTGGTTTGTCCCACGCCTCGTGGTAAAACTCTGCACTTGAGGGTGTGACAACCCGTTTGACCCGTTGGTGACATATTAGTTTAAATCACATTTAATCAAGTGTAACAATGCATCACACATGATAATCATACAAGTTGTTCATGTATATCAAATTATCAACTTAAGTTCTAACAAGATCCTTATACTACATCAGTTTAACATAATCATATTGATTAACAAGATTCATGCCAACCAACATTCATAACAATGATCAATTTCAATCCCAACATGATTCCCTAATCACTCACCATAATCCATCACCATGTATAGTCATCAAGAACCTAAATTCTCTAAATAACCAATCAAGCATCCATACAACCCAAGTAATACATTCCACCATATTAGACATCATCCATAAGTATTCTAACATGATCCTAACATCATAAACATGCCCAAATCATCATATCCAATGTTCTTCAAAAATAAAGATTCTATTTTGGGAAAGTAACATCCAAAACCCAACAAAAATTTCAATGCAAATTCACCAACAACACACCTAGACTAGTTCATAGATACCATTTAAACACACAACCATTCACTGTTCACCAAAACATGCATTTACAAAAATCCAAAAGTTACTATTTCAGGAAATTTATGATCAAGGTACCTAGTTTCACCCAATTTCTTGCATAACATGCATCAACCAACATCCAATTTCTTGATTAACACTTAAAATCACTTGTAATGCTTGAATCCTTGCTCAAATTCGAACTTGTTGGCTGTTCTTGATCAAAATTGATTTCTTGTATGTAGGAGGGGTTTCGGCCGCAAGGGTGGGGGGATTATGGTTTTGCTTAACTTTTTTAAGTTAATTAATCATAATTACATATTATACCCTCTACTTAACCATTTTATAAAAGCTAGTCTTTTCTATTAGTTTTTAATTAGCTTCTCAGAAAGTAAATAGTCGCACATTCTTAAACAATAATAACCAAATAATTCTTAACTTGAATACCATACGCGAATTATATAATGCACTTTGTCACGTTATAACACAAATTTCACAAATCACACTTACAATTATAATTCATACAAACCATAATAATAAATCAATATTATTATTTCAATTGTTACTTGTTAACTAAGGTTAATTATTATTATGTCACCAATGCCTAATGACAACTTGTGTGTGCTCATGATACGTGTATGTGAAACTAAACAAAACTAATGGAGTTTTGGTAACGGAAAATTACCGGATGTCACATTATCCCCATGTTGAAAGAATTTTCGTCCCCGAAATTATGTTACATGGTTTGTGTTACATCACTGGTCTACTGCATTGGCATAAGAAGATCGTGTGAGTGTTGAGTGATTGTCATATTATCCCATGTTGAAAGAAATTTCGTCTCGAAATTTAATCATTACCTTCGCCGGTAGTAGTCCCTGCTTGAAACAGATGAGAATACTTGAGTTTCATCTGATCCTCACATGTAAGCCCCCCCCCCCCCCCCCCCCCCCCCCCCCCC
>BJCO01722107.1:0-15425 GCA_018326465.1 Flaveria floridana | reverse complement strand
CAGTTCAGTCGCACGACTAAACAAAATGTTCAATTACATGAAACAAGTCTGGAATACTTTGACATGTACTAACGTTTATTTGTTTTGTGTCACAAATGGTGAGCAGATGGCCCATGAGCTCTAAGCACAACATTTGTGCTTATCTCGATCTGACTTCCCGCAACTCTGCGGAGTTTGCTGGGATTATCACCTTCTTACGACGATCGAGGATTTACCGTGCCATCTCAGCGCCGTGCACACCCTATCTCTCAATACAGAAGGCTTTTTGGGAGCACGCTGTGGTAGATAGGTCCACTGATCTCCACTCCATCAGGAGCTCGATATTTGGGGAGGCTATCCACATCACAGAGGAGGATATACGGACGGTCCTTGAGTTCAGGGATGACGTAGACTGCCCCACCAGACTTCATCCCCTGACCGTCTGTGGCTGCTTCATGAGAGCCAAGTACTCTGGGGATATCAACACAAACATGCTCAACAAGAGCAACTTGTGCCCGCAGTTTAAGTGCTTGGCACACGTACTTCTATGATGCATCGCCTCAAGGAAAGGCGGATTTGATGAGCTTTCAGACCAGATGCAAAATGCACATGTCGCTCTGGTGCTGAACCATCCTTTTGGTTTCTCTCGGATGATCTTCACATACATGGTGGATAACATCGAGGCTAAGGGGAAAGAGGGATTTTGCATGTATCCCCGGTTCCTACAGATGATGATAGACCAGAAACTTCCCCAACTGCCTAAAGCATAAGATGATGTAGTAGTGTTGGAGATTATGGATGATACAACACTTGGAAGGATGAAGGTCTACCGGGGAAAGCAGGTTAAACCCCCGGTGAGGAGATTGTTTGGGCACCTGGCCTGAGAGGATTACGTGGCGCCAGCTAGGAAAAAGTGGCGTCACGATGATAGTGAGTCAGACACGAAGCCGATAGCAGTTCCGATTGACGACTCCGATGATGATGGCGGTGATGGTGGAGATACGGGTCCGGAGACCACTACTACAGCTGCTAACGTTATATCTCCACCATCCCCACGTGAGGGTTTAGAGACGGCGGGATTCCATCAGGGCTTTCAGCCTGATGAGGACGAAGTATCAGATGAAGAGCCTCTCAACCGGAGAGTGGGTAGCAAGGTCGTGGCTACTGAGCATGGCATGAGGGCGGTTAGTGGACGCCCGGGAGAGTCTGGGGGTTCTACAGCTGACCCATCATACACCCCAGACACTCCCAGCAGCCAAGGGGGAGCATCCAGATCTAAAGGATCCAGACTCAAGAGGATGGCTCAGCCCCACGGGAAGAAGCCCAAGCGCCAAAGGCTGGCACTACTCACCACTACCACATCCACTTCCACTACCTCAACCACCCAAACTGCCACAGCCACCACTACACTGATTCCACTACCTGTCACCACTATACAACCCACCACTACCATACATCCCACTTCACAACCCACTCATATTCCACCACCAATATTCACCACCGCCACAGCTACCACCACGAGCAACCAAGCCGGTACATCCTCCTTCCCATCTGGATCATCTCTACCTCCAAGTGGAGTAGAGGAACAACTGTCAGCACTAAATCGGATGGTGCTGAAGTTGTTAGCTGCTGATGATGAGAAGTGTGCTCGACTTTAACAGCTTAAGGAGCAAAATGCTTCTCAATCCCATCTTATTGCTCAGCAAGCTGAACAGATCTCCTAACTCCAGGAACACAACGTCCTGTCGACTCAAAAGATTGAGGATTTGGAGTTTGCAAACAAGAAGATCATGCTAAAGCTGAAGGGATCCAAAGCTGATCCTCTGAAGATAAAGGAAGGAGACGGTGATGATAGTGATGATGATGATGATGAGGATGATGATGACGAGGATGATGATGAAGATGATGATGATGAGGAGGGTGACGGATATTCTCATAACAAGGACGATAATGACGATGAAGGAGATGCAGGTACATCTCCCTCTGATCCTGAGCATGAACAAAGAACAAAAAGGAAACAAGATCAGAGGGCACCTTCGTCTGCTCCGTCTACCTCCCAATCTACTGAAGATCTAACAATGATTCAAGGCAAAATTCAAGATTAGATGTCTATTTATTATTTAAACTTTGTACTTGAAATCTTGTATAAAACTTTGTGTTATATATATAAAATTAAAAAGTTAAATCAACACATGTTATGTGCTTAATGTATACTTACTTGTACTGTATTTGGTTGTTTAACAGGTTCAGCTAAACAAGTTGATGAGCACGATGTTGTGCCCCTTCATCAAATCGAATCAAAATTGACGATGATTCTCGATTTGCAAGGGATCGTACAACGATCTGTCAGTTACACAGCTGAAGAGGGGGAGATAATACATGATTTAACAGATGAACAGGTTGCTGAACTGTTTAGTCTGAATCCCGATGAGCTGGTAAAAGATGCTCCAGAGGTCGATGTAGTCAGTGACAAGGAACTAAAAGATGTCGATGAGGTGGAGATTGAGGACGTGACTGTTGATCATTATCCCCACTATACTAACGCCGAAGGCGAAGTACTACCAGATCTGGGGGAAACATTTGACAACAGTATTTTCGAGAAGGTTGAGGAGATGACAGCTGCTAAAGCAGCTACAGCAGAAGGTGCTCAGGCAGATGATGTTGATCTAGCATCTAAAAAGGCTGAGTAGGTAGCCTGCCTAGAGGAGATGAAGAAAAAGCACGCGCCAAACAAGTCAAATGCCTAAACCAAGCTTTACAAGATACAGAAGCATCAGAAGATGTCTGGCAAGATTATCAGCTGGGCATACTTTGAGGATCTCAAAGTGTATGCTGTCAAGAGGGAGAAGGGAATAGAGTATTTCAGATTCCCACATGATCTGAAAACTCTCCCTGGATTTGAGCTTAACCGACTAGCTAACTTAAGCCTCCTGTATGCTGTTCCAGGAAAGATATCAGGATGGTTTGAGCAGGCTCTATAGAAAGAGTATCATACGAGGTGGGTCAATTTCAAACCTCAACAGCCCAGAAGGTTGATTAATAAGACAGAGGTTGATCCCACCTCAGGAAGACCAAAGGTGGTCTTGAGATGACACCCTACGCGCCCAATGTCGCGTATTCCACTGAGGGAAATGCCACAAGATTTTTCACCCCATTTTAAATGGTGGTATTATGACTGGCGCACTGGTGAGGCCGTCATAGTTTTGGAAAAAGAAGGCAAGGTTGAGAGAATTAGGGTATTCGACCCTATGTGGCTAACTAACTTGTCTGCTTCAGATGTATACATCTTGTACAAGTGGCCATTGTTTTTTGACACGCAGGATATCGTGCAAGCACTACAGTTCTAACATGTTGTATGTATATGCGTCGCATTGAATATTCATGCTGGGGTTTCAAGAGAAGAAAGAGTGAAGAAATATGAAGAGTTCAAGAAGGAAGTCAAAGTTTAGATAGAACTAGGTCAAGGGGGAGTTTGTTGGTACACATATCCCCAGTTCTAGTCTAGTGATCTTAAATGTAATAGACTTTCATCTTGTAACACATATGTAATGTTGAATCAATGTAATGAAAAACTCTTCAGTGAATGTTTGATTGATTGTTTAATGTTATATCTATTTATATCATTTATTGTTACACGCATATATGACAATGTTATATAGATTTACAATTGTTAGACATAGTTCTGAACCATTAAAGGTTCACGAATGTGTTTAACTAAGTAATCTGATTCAGTCGCACGACTAGACCATGCGAATGGGCCAATCGCATGACATAACTAGGTGATTGAATCAATCACACGGTTGAGTAATAAGACTGACTTAGTCGTACGAATGAACCAATCGTATGATTCAGTCGCACGACTGAGCCAGTCGCTTGGCTCAGTCGTACGAATGAGAGCTGTAACCTATAAATACCACTTAATTCGTGGAAAAACGTAACACTTCGAATATTATAAACCCTAGCTGTTCCTGTTCGTCTAGAGAGTCCCTTCCAACTTCATAGAACGTTTTTGATCGATTCTAATCAATTCTTAATGTATTCTCATCATTAGTTTTGATCGGATTAATGTTCTCCCTGATTGGATCGCCAATCAAATAGGATTCCGCACTATTTGATCTGGTTTCACGTTTGAATCAGTTAGTACTCCGTCTTACACGGTCCGAACAATTTGTCATATCCAAGTTTTGTGTTTTCATTTAAACTAAGCTTTCTCCCTTTTCTGAAGAACTTCTTGGCTCTCATTGCTATCTAGCCATTTGCTATTGCAGATCCATTTCTTCCACATCATCTAGATCCATTTCTTCCAAGTCTTCTTGGATTAGGTGGGCAGAAGTGAGTCTTCCTCCCAAGTAGGATTCAAAGCTTACAACAAAGGCATTGTAAATAACCTTTTGCTCTTCAGACCTTTGGTCTTCAAACAGACCTGTAGGAGTGGCAGTAAACCCTGTTGGTTGAGATGATGTTGATGGCTTGTTTGTTGATGGAGCAACAATGAAACCGGTTGTCTTCATTGGATTTCTTGAGGAGAGAAAATCATCATCCTCAGTAGTGAATGCATTTTCCACCGAGTGAGTGTCTGATGGAAATTTATATGCTTCAAGAACTCAAGGTCCTCTAAGGTTCCTGCTCCTTTCATCAAGTTCAAGAGCTTTAATTTTGGCAATCATTATCTCCAAGGTGGTACTCTCTAGATCAAGAGTGTTTTTAAGCATGGTAACATTTTGTTTCCAGCTTTCAGGAAGGCTGTGAAGCATCTTTTTGTTCAGATCTTTGACTTTGTACGTAATCCCCATAATCTTTAAATTATTCACCAACTGCACAAATCTATGCAATTATTTTGAGATTGACTACCCCTTGGAGTGATGAAAGGTTTCATATTGATTAACAAGTTTATCCTTGTTAATTTCAGCTATTTCACTGCTGCCTTCACACATAATAAACAGTGCATCCCAAACAGCTTTAGTTGTTCCATACTTCTCTAGCTTTTTTAGCACATCCATTTTCAATGCTTGAGTCAGAATGGAATATGCTTTGAGATCAATTTTTATCTTTTTGTAGTCATCATCATCAAGAGTGAGATCCTCTATGGGTATTCTTGAGGTTTTGTATAGAGCAGCCTGGTCAGAAAGTGTCATTGGAATGTGAGGCCCTTTACATATGGAAATCCAATAGTTTGGATCTACACCTGTAATGTAATTCATGAACCTAATCTTCTATTGCTTAAACTCAGATTTATGTTTAAGCATAGGAGGTTTAAGAGTATGACCAAGTTCAGAGAAAGTATGTGAATCCATATTAATAAGCTGTTTTTAACTTGTTTGAATAAATATTAGATTGATTGTTAAGTCCACCTAGTCTAAATAGTCCAAAACAGGCTTATATAGCTAGATATACTGAGTGTAGGAAGAAATTTGTTAGAACTTTTTCTGTAATTTTCACAAGTTTTTTATGTTTCTGTTATGATTTTATGGTTGAGTAACTGTTCATAGATTTGTTCTTGAGGGTGATTATGGATGAACAGTGACAGTTGAAGTATTTCAGCAGATATTCAACTTGTGTACTGAATAGAGATAGTCGAACACTCTACCAGCAACTCAATTACCAGATTAATCGAGTTTAGCTTAGATCTATGTAGATCTGAAGAAGAGCCGAGAGCCAAAGATCTGATACCAATTGACTGGGTGTGAGAATGATATCTCTGTTGTTGTGAATCAACAAGGATCGAATATGATGATTAAGTCAATGATTGTAAGGCGGAATCAAACAATCATAGAACATTGAATGCAATAAATACTCATAAATGCTCTTTGTATTGATTAAGGTGAATGGGTACAACAAATGCTAGGGTTTGAGCAATCTACAGTAACAATACACCTTGTGAACATAAGATGAAACAAAATATTTTGATTGTCTAATATCTAATCTCTGTCACCTCACATACGAGGATTTCTATTCTATTTATAGGCTAACAGGAAGCCTTTACAAAAGACTAAATTACCCCTATACTATAATCTAATCTAAGTACAAAAGTCTTCATCAGCATTTGTTGTTGTTCATCCGCATTAACTAATGCAGATGTGTTCATCTTCATCAGCATTGTTTTTATTCTATCGCATTAGTGTTTGGTCATCAGCATTGACAAATGCGGATGAACAAACACTTGGCGCATTTGTTGCTAAGCATCCGCATTAACTAATACGGATGTACAATTCCTTATCAGCATTTGTTCGGCTGTCCGCATTTGTTAATGCGGAAGAACAAAAACTTGTCAGCATTTGTTCTTTGGTCATCCGCATATACAAATGCGGGTAGCCGACACTTTGTCTTCTTTTGTTGATGCAGGTTCTTCATCCGTATTTGTTCTTGGACTTGGGGAGATTTCTAGCAGAACAACCATCATCCACTACTTGAATTGGCATGTATGATCCTTTAAGGGTCCAACATCTTCAAATCCTGGAGGTTGGCACACATAGACTTGTTTGTCTATATCCCCATATAGAAAAGCACACTTCATCAAGTTGGTAAACTGTAAAGTTCTTGGATGCTGCATAAGCAAGAAAGATCCTAACTTCCTTAAGTCTTGCAACAGGTGCAAAGACATCGGTGTAATCAATTCCTTCTTCTTGAGTGTATCCTTAAACTACTAGTCTTGTCTTGTTCTTGATAATCAAGCCTCTATCATACTTTTTGTTTCTGAATACCCATTTTGTGCCAATGGGTACTTGACCAGATGGTAGTGGACATAGGTTCCAAACCTTTTGTCTCTTGAATTGAAGCAATTCCTCTTGGATTGATTCAACCCAACTACTATCCTTCAAAGCTTCTTCTACCTTCGTTGGTTCCATCTGTGAGAGGTAGCATGAGTACAAACAGACATTTCCATTATGAGTTTGTCTTCTTGTTCTCACACCTTCAGAAACATCTCCAATGATGCTTTTAGCTAGGTGGGTGTTATGAACATTTGGACCAGCTGTGGTTTCACATTCATTCAATGAGTACTGATTGAATAAAGGGGAAAGATCATCAGTAGTTGTTTGATATGGAGTAGCATTAACAATTGCTTATTCTTCCTGATTCCTACTTCTATCAATTTGGTGTTGTGTAGTGTTTGAGGTGTCACTCAATAAGATTTAAGACTCACTTTGTTGATAACTGGTTGAAGCTCCACTAGTTATTTTTATGGGAGATTAAGCTTCAAAAAATTCTTGGAGAACTTGAAAGAGGTCTGGGTAACTCAAACAGTTGATCATCATTTGAGTCACTTTAAGTTCCTGTTCTAGCTGAAACATTGTCACAAGAAGGTTTCGAATAGTTTGGAAACAATTCTAAATTAAAAATATGATCAGGGCAATTCCCCTTAACACAAGGAGTGTGCTCATTAACAACAATATTGGATGATTCCTCAAATTATTAATTCTTAATGTTGTATACTCTGTAAGCATTGAAGCTTGAAGAATATCCAACAAAGATAGCATCATCCAACTTTTCAACAAAGTTTTGCTAAATTGTCCTTTGTGTTAATACTTGCTACCAAAGGACCTAAGAAAACCAATGAATGGTGGTCTCTTGTTCTATAGCTCATAAGGTTTTTTTTCATGGGGCTTAACTAGAAGAACTCTGTTCCACACATAGCATGCAGTGCCACCTAGAATGTTAGAGGTAGCTTTGAATGAGATAACATAGTCCTAGCAACCTTAATAAGTGTTCTATTTCTCCTCTCAGCAACACCATTTTGTTGAGGAGTTCTAGGAGCACTATATTGTCCGGCAATCCCTTTTGAGTTATAGAATGAGTCAAGAACTTCATTCTTAAACTCAGTCCCTTGACCAATTCTAATTATTTTAACCTTATGATCAATTTGATTTTCTATTTTAAGAATGAAAGACTTTAAAGTTTTAGTAGTTTCATCTTTAGTTCTTAAAAAGAATACCCATGTATATCTAGTAAAATCATCAATAATCACAAGGCAGTATGATTTCATTCCAATGCTCATTATACTTATGGGACCAAATAGATCCATGTGCAATAAATGTAATAGAGTAGTGATAGAGTTAGCTTCTTTGGATTTATGAGGAATCCTGTGTTGCTTTCCTTTTAAACATGCAAAACAGTTGTCCTTACAGAGAAATTCCTTTTTAGGCACACCATGTACCAAGTTATTTTTAACAAAATTATTCATGGTTTTAAAATTAACATGACACATTCTTTTATGCCATAGAGTAGACTTATCACTATTAGCTTTGGAAAGAAAGCATGATACTTCACCCAGTGGGGAAGCATTTTTCATATCAAGCTTGTACATATCCCCTTTCTTGGAAGATCTAAGAAGCACCAATTCCTGAGGAATTTTCATCTCGGGTTTGAGGATAATACGTCCATGTTCTGTGAAAAGCATGTGGTGCTTTTGATCATAAAATTGAGAAACACTTAACAAATTGTGTTCAAGCTGTTTGACAAAGTTTACTTTGTTAATTTTTAACTTATCATTGGATACACTACCTCTGCAAGAAATGTATCCTCCGGTTTCATCTCTAAACTGAACAGGTCCTCTATCAAAATGTTGAAATTATTGAAGAAGAGATCTGTTCCCTATCATGTGCCTGGAGCATCCACTGTCCATAATCCATATATTTCCATTTTTGTCACGTGGATGTCTCTGCATATAAGGTGAGAAAGTTAATTACTATTGGAAACCCAAGCCTTGTTGGTCTTGGGTTCTTCCAATGTGGATATCGTAATTGAACCAAAATGTAGACATGGGGCTTCAATTGTGATTTGGGAAGAAGAGGTTTGGGCTGCAACATCTTCTTTAATCTTCCATTCCATCCTTTGGTTGACCAGCGAATATGAGCTTAATGAAGCTTGAGCAGCATAGCTTTCTTCTGATGCTTCTTTCTTCTTGGAAGAAGCTTTCACAACCTTTTTTTTGAAACAGTCTTGTTTTTGGAAGGTTTCAAAGGAATTCTCTTGTTCTTTGGAATTTTCTTTGACTTGTTGTCCGAAGCTGTTTTCCTTTTGGAAGAATGAGTTTCTTCCGAAAGTAATTTGTCTTTAGAAGTAAGTTTTCCTTTTCTTAACATTTGAACCATGTGATAAGGTCCAAATGTGAAACCTTCCTTGACTTCTTCCTTCTTAACATTATTTGCATAATGTGTGCTTGCAGGATTGTAGTAACAATATTTAGCCATGTGGTTGTGCAGACCACACTGACGACTTTGTTTCTAGCATTTCTCAATAGTCTTCCTCTTTAGTTTCTGATCCTTCAACCAGATATCAGTACTGGTACTACATTCCTCTCCTGGATCAGATCTTCTAACCACCAGGAATCCAGCTGAGATAAACACACCTTTTTGCTTTGGGTCTATCTTCAGCTTAGACTTAGCTACTTTCTTGGCAGTTTTCCTGGCTGCCTTGGATTTGTTTCTTTGGCTTTGGTGGTCAGGGGTTGTTCATTACAGGCGAGGATCGATTTCTCTACCTGATCCTTCCCTGTAATGGTCTTCATATTTGCATCATTCTTCTTCTCCTAAGAAAGGGGATCAGTACATGGAACCTTTTTGCTCTTCATTCCACATCTTGATTGTCTGATAGACTCATAAGAATATGGTGGAGAAATTTCATTGGTTCCCAACCCGCTTTTGTTTTGATAACATATTTTTGAGTGGTAGGATGATGCAAGAATGGTTTGGAAGTCCTGCTCTTCAATAGCAAACTTCTTTGCTTTAGCATCAGCTATGACTAGCTGGGCTTAAGCCTCAGTTAACTTGGAAATTAAATCTTTGATTTGGCTCCTATAATTGGATTGCTCATGCTTCAAAGAGGACATAGTTTTTTCTAACTCTTCAATTTTCATTTTATAGTCAGATTCTGCCCTTTTAAAATCAGATTTTAAGATTTTTAAGGACTCAATATCAAATTTGATTTCCATATTATAGTCCTGATATAGTTTGACTTTAGCAATCCAAGTTGGAGTGCAAAGATGTTCATATACCTTGCTGTCATCAGTTCAAGCCATGAGTGCTTGAGTAGGAGTCACTTCTTGCACCATGAAGTTCTAGTTAACTTCTTGAGTAACATCAGCAGCTTGTTGTTTAGTTGAAGTAGCTTTATGTGTAGCAGGATGTGTATAGGCTTGAGTTGGCTCCTGGATTGGATTTTGGAGCTTTGCATTCCCTGGCAAAATGACCAAGTTGAATACACTTGTAGCACTTGGCCTTGCTTTTGTCAAACCCAAATTTGCTGTTGGTTGGGTTTTGAGGGAATTGCCTTCCAGTTCTTTTAAAGAACATATTTTCTCTATAAGTCAGCAGGGCCATTTGTTGGACGATGTCCATGTATTCAACATCATCTGGGCTGAAGCATTCTAGATTGTCAAAGCAGAACTGAAAGTCACTAGAATGTTCATTTCCTAAAACATAGGCATAATGGTCCGGAAAGGGACTTGATTGAGCCTGTTGAGACCTTGGTGTCTCAGGAAAAGTAATATATGGCCTATAAGAACATGATTGATGTTGGGAGTAAGTCAGGTACTGTTGGGACCGGGGGTTTCTTGATCCTTTAGCAACAACTAGAGCATTGCTAGGGAAAGAGCCAGAGATTCTATTCATCTGATGACCCTTCTGAGTTTCCATCTCTACACGGTATCCATCAAGAATTCCGAATAGTTCAGTCATTGTGAGAGAGTTCAAATTCTTTGTTATCTTGATAGAGACACACTAGAAATTCCACTCTTGAGGAAGTGCACTCATGAACTTCCTTGATAGATCTTTTTTCTCAAGAAATACTCCAACTAACTGAAGTGATGAGATAAGATCCATGTACCTGAAATATTGTTGGCTAAGTGTCACTCCAGTAATATAGGTGAAGTTTTTGAATTGGTGTTTCATGGCATCTTTCTTTGAGTCATTAGAACCAGAGTACATCTGAGTAAAAGCATCAAAGAGTTCTTTGGCTGTTTTGCAATGCTCAAAGCCTACCATGATGGAGTTTGGTATGGCTGTAAGCAGTACATTCATGGCTTTGCTATCGATGTCCATCTTCTCACGGTCTTTATCTGAGTAATCTTTGGCAACTTTTTCTATCATGGTACCTCTACCATCTGGTGATGCCACCATTGGCTTGTAAGGACCATTAGTGATAGATCTCCACATTTGGATATCTTGATACTTAATGAAACCTTTAATGCACATATGCTAGGATCTAAAGTTTTTAGGGGGATGATAGGAGCTTTAGTCGTCATTCCCATTTCAAATTCTCGTGATTTCTGGTTCATGGCCATTTTTGAGTGAGGTAAGCGTATGAGTGAAAAGTCAAGATGATTTGAGATGGTAAGATCTCATAATCAAGAGCCTGGATGCTTTGTTACCAATTGCAGGATCGATACAGTTCACTCAACACAAGTGTTCCCTCTTAAACTCACTAAGTTGCTCTCAAATGATGAAGCAGAATCC
The DNA here is from genome assembly GCA_018326465.1 of Flaveria floridana. NCBI lineage: Eukaryota > Viridiplantae > Streptophyta > Magnoliopsida > Asterales > Asteraceae > Flaveria > Flaveria floridana. The sequence continues at coordinate 3,996 of BJCO01722107.1, read as the reverse complement.
TCTAAGAGTTGATAATAATATCCTAAGTAAGCAAGACACAAGAAATGATTTTTCAAGATACTTGTATATATTAATTCTCAACTTAAAGTTTACAAGACTCTTACAAGCATGCTCTTATAAGCTTACAATGAGAACTATATATACTACTGTCCACAGCCGGCTATACAAAAGATAACCAGCTGGAAACTTACTTACTAAACAAATACTACATTGTTAGTAGTAAGGTATCTAGAATAAAATACTATCCTAGATAAGGTAGTATGACATGTCCATAACTTACCTTTTTATTTACCAACTAAAGTTAGTAGCTGTACTAACTGATAAGGAATGAACAATGAACTAAAATATGCTCAACTACATGGGCATGGGAAAACGCCATGCAGTATCTCAGAGGTTGCAGCGGCTTATCAGAGGGACCATGCTAATATCCACTGCTTCATAGTAAGTTCTTCCGAAGGTTAACTGGCTTCGGAAGAAAAAGTTCTTCCGAAGCCACTTATACTTCGGAAGAATCTACTTCTTCTGAGACTTGTGCTGGTCTTCAAGACTTTATGCTTCGGAAGACATTGTCTTGAAATCTTCTTAAGCGTTGATTTTTCGGAAGAGAGATGACTATGTCTTCGGAAGACATGGTTTCTCTTCAGAAGTTCTTTTATCTTTAAACTTTGGAAGAGCAACTTTTGTCTTCGGAAGTCTTTCACAGTTGCACCAAAATTATTCTAAGTGTGGTTTTGGTTGCACCAGTCTCATACATCCTAACAATAACTCTAAGGTATAACATGTACATATGTCTAAACTTCAATGGCTATAATAAAAAAATAAATTCATACTATATGTCTAGAAGAGAAAATAAGCTAGAAGACTAAAAGAAAACTTATGCATGAAAAAGTTATAATATAATTCTTTACTATAATATATACAGTAAATAGACCGAAGAGACTAATTGCAGTTAATAGAGATAATTGCCTTCAACATCCACAAAACAAGAAGATATAAAATTTTAGTATTTTTGATTATAAACTATTTACTAGTTAGTGATCTTTTATATTAAACTTTCACTGCTACAGCTTAGTTTTTTACTTTTGAATTTTGGTCACAATATTTTTAGTTATTTGTTTTTAGCAACTTTTAATTTTAAACATTTAATTTTAGATTATTCAATGTGATATTTTACTTTTTATTCAATCATACAAATTGTTACAAGTAAATAAAATTTATTAGTATACACTTAAAAAATGCAACGGACGAATAGTAATTTTAAACTTTAGACATACACTTTGTTCTATCACACAATTTCAATGTTTTAATTTTTCTTAACTTTTATTTTTATCTGTTTTGTTTAAATCAAGTAGTTTATTGATATCGTACAGTAGTGAATCGAACTATAACTCCGCTTTATTTGAAATCGAGTACTCTGATATCATAGGATATGGAAACTACAGTTACCGTTGTCGTACAGTGACGAATCAAACCGACTATGAGCGAGAAATATTGTTTGGGATATTGGTATTATCGGAACTGGTTTTGGTATTCGATTATATGATTTCTACAAATAGAAACAATAATGATCGAACTCACCCTGCATAACGCAAAATAAAAATGGCAAAACTCCCGCCAGGAAGCATGGGTGGAAAAACTAGTTAATTTATAAAACACTAATATTAAAGACTTAGACCCATATTCACCTAGCTCCTGAATGGCCAAGCACTATTCGGGAAGTACAAGGCTAGTTATTTTGGTAGGTAATAATTTTTGTTCATATCAACTATACAACTCTCATATCTTATGTGTAATACCCAAATCTTAATATACTGTTGTACATGCGTGAAATATGAAAAAATTTCTTTCATAAATTGTCGTATAAGTAAGATGATTATTTGGATGATGACATGTGACGTCAAGATTTTACTATTTTAAGAAAGCATTTAATAATAATAAAATATTTTATTTTCGATATTACTCTATTTTTAACGAAACTTAGGTAGATTTGGAGACAAAAATAAGGTCGTCCCAACGACGTATTTGAAATTTTATAGAACTTTATAGTTTAAAAGTTATGAAAAAAACGAAGTAAGCAGCTGAATTAATTATAAGTAAGCAAGCAAGCAACTTGGTCAGTAGGTAAGCAAGCAGGCAGGCTGCTCAATCTTATACCACATTGCCTGAGATAGAATTAGAGATGCATACCTGCTTGCTATAAATAAAAGCTCATAGGTTTCCTTTAGAATATTAGTTTTCTTGAGAACGGTCTATTATAAAGAGAAATCTCAAGTACTCAATACCCCACTAGGTGTTGTTAATAGTCGTTTTTGCTCGAGTAGGAGCACAGATAGGGAGACTCTATATCAAATTATCGTAGATAGTTTTAAACTATGTTCTCATTTAAGTTATCTAAATTTAATTATTAGTTATTTTAGTGTTATTATTAGGATTAGCATTAGTATTAGTATTAGTATAGTATTATTGTTTTAGACGTTAGGGTTATTGTTAGGATTGGGTTTTAGGTAGTCTCGCCTTAGTTAGGCATGGAATGATCACCTATGCTTAAACAAGGTAGCGCTAGCTAATATCCAACCATGGCAATGACTAGTTAGTTGTACCATCGCCTAATGTGACAACCCTAAAAATGTAATCCGTTTTACAATTATAAACATGATAATGAAACTATTGGATGCACGCGTATCAAAACATATGAACGTGTTGGACCATATATAATCACGCTTAACAAGGAGCCAATTGAACAATTAAGACCAATACAGGCCCAAACCATGAGAATATGAGCCATTAAGAAATTCAGATTCATTTGAAGGCCGATTCGATAGCCCTGAGGATGAACGATAGCTAGACAAGCTTAACAAGTCATAAAGAGAATTACCATAAACCTTCAAGCAAACGTTTCGACTAATAAACTGTTAATGCGGGATATAACTAGTGTTTATCAAAATCATGACATGTCAATGTCATGGCAATGAAATGTTACCACTTTTATTAGTATTCATTTTTGAAAACCTTATCTAAAAAAATTTAACGCGATTTACACATACAAAAAAAACTAATAAAAGCGATTTATGCGTGTGCACATTACAATCATGAATTCAAACACTACCAACACATTAATTAATGTTTAAAATAGTACAAAATACTTAAATTTGCATAACATTAGTATTAAAATAGTAAAATTAATGTTTGTCGCGAGAAGCGCTTAAAAATGGTTAAACGCGTTTAGTACGCGGCGTTAACGCGCTCTGACCCGATCAAGCCAGTTGCGCAAAACCCGAAGAAATAATTATCGCGTGGATTTTTATTTCGTGTATCATTTGGCTTCGTGACATAAAACTAAAAAACTAGACGGAAACGTAATTATACGCGATACGAACTAACATAGGGTGAGAAAGAACCAACTACTAACCCTACCTATAAATACATCCTATTCTATGCACTCCTACATATCCTCATAAACCCTAGATGCAGCCCCCCTTTCTCTCTCTCCAGCCGATATCACTAGAGCAAGAGACTACACGACAGCAGCCAACGGCCAGCTACGGGTTGGTGGTTTCTCCGGCAAGTGCCGGCGAGTTATGCACCTTTCCCATGTCTCCTCACCGTCCTGAGTTCGGGGGTGGTCTTGGTTTCAAATTAAATGCAGCGGTGGTGGTGCTATAAAGCCGGTTAAGAGGCGGTGGTGTTAGGGTCGGGCGATGGTGGCATGTTAGTGGGTGATGGCGGCTGTCGTGATGGTTGCCGACGGTGGTGATGACGATAGTTAGGGGTGTCGGCTGTGGCTGTTGATGTTGGCGGTGGTGGTCGATCTATGGTTCCCGATGGCTGCCAAAGGTGGCTGGTGTCCGGCGACCTTGTGGTTCTCGACCGCAGAGGCGGTTTTGGTAAGGTGGTTAGTACGTTATGATCCAAGTCGGGTCATACCTAATAACAAGCTAAACAAACACCAATAAATATTTAATTATTGATGAGATCAAACAAATAAATATTGACACC